>NW_025562855.1:0-53315 GCF_020424385.1 Procambarus clarkii | reverse complement strand
AGGCATACTCTTGCACCCGTAGAACTGTAGTACCCAACATCTCGAGCGAGGGGACCCTCTTATTGTCAATCCTCCTTTCGTCACTGAACCCGCTCTCAACGGACTCACGGTTCTTAAGGTGGCGTTTGTGGGGCGTATACTCACGACGCACCCCTGGGGGGCCCCCGGCAAGATCGGCGATAGATTCCTTGTTGGGTGTCCTGCCTCTAAGTGTGGCTCCATGGTGGCTGTGGGGGCACATTCGTGAATGAATGTTTTCCTCGTTTTCATGGCTGATAATGTTTTCCTTGTATTTTCTCAGGCTCGTGGGGTGGGCGACCAAGCCCCCGAGTCGGACTGTGTTTGGAATGACCAGGCCCTGTAGACCCTGCTGCATTGGGCCCCGACGACCTGACTACTCCCCTCAGCTTCCCTCCCTCCTCTGCGGTAGGATCGAGTCCCCAGCCCCCAGTGGTGACCACCTCGTCCCCTGGCACGGCTCCGTCTCTCATTGTGACTACTGAGCCTTTTACCCCCGTGAACTCCGGGGGTTCTCAACGCCGTTTCCGCCACGGCCGCACTCGCACGATCCCTTCCCGTAATACTACTTACAACGCCTTGTTTGGTCCCGCTACGTGGGCTAAATACTTTGATCTCCACCATCTGGATTCTACTCCTCTTGACGATTTCTCCCTCCATAAACACCTTGTTGATTCAGTAGATGCCTCTGTTACTTTTAACTCCACCAGTTACGGTATGCGTGTCGTTGCTGCTCCTTCTCAGGATGCGAATACTCGCTTAGCCGCTTTGTCCTGCATTGGAGAGACCCCTGTTCGTGTCTCCAAGAACGCTCGGTTAAATGCCAGTGTTGGCACCGTTCTCCTCCCGCACCATGTTGCAACTGGTGTTCGGGACCTCAACGATTGCCATGAGGATATTAAACATATCCTCGAAGCCCAAGGCCATTCTGTCATCCAGGTGGACACGTTTACTCGACCCTCGTGGTCGTCGCTGTCAGCCCCTTCGAGTTGTAAAATTCACCTTTGATAGTAGGACCCTTACGCCCTCTATTATTCCTGCTGGTGCCAGATGCTCCGTTCAGCAGTACATTCCCTCTCCTAGACTATGCAATAAGTGTTGGAAGTTCGGGCACGGTGTCCTCAAATGCACCAGTACTGTGTATCTGTGCCCCATGTGTGGGGACAATAGTCATTCTAAGTCCGAGTGCACTTCTCCCCAGGCTCGCTGCCTCAATTGCGGTGAAGCCCACCCTACCTTTTCACGCTCATTGTATGCACTACAAACCCGAGGAAGCCGTCCTCAACTCGAAGCACCGTGATCGTCTGTCTTTTCCTGAAGCGAGACGCCAAGTTCGTCGTCTCGCCCCTTTCGCGGGCGTCTCCTACGCTCGCGTGTTGCGTTCTACCTCTCCTCGTCCTTCCCGTCTTCCTCAGTCTCACAACCATTTCCAGGCCTTAAACCCGACCACACCGACCACCTCCTCCCCTCTTCCTTTGCTTCCTTCCCGGATGGTCTCCCTCCCGGTTCTCCGTCTGGGATTTCCCCCTTTCCTACCCAGTCTGCCATATCTCCTTTGTCTTCTTCCCCATCTCCCCCCACTCTTTCTTCCCTCCCCCTCCCCTCAGTCTCTTGACCCTCCACGCCACCTGTCTCTCCAGGCTGATATCCATCATCCTCCCAGCAATCTTCGTGTTGTTCGCTCTCGTTCCTCTTCTCCTGCTGAGACCATTGAGTCTGTCACCCGGTACGTTGTTACTGGAACGCCTGTCTCATTGAGCCAGAAACGTAAGCCTGGCTCCTGTCCTCCTTCCTGTCCGGCGGGTAAGAAGGTTTCGCTTTCTTCCTCGTCCCCTCCCTCTGACTCTGTTACTACATCCCCTCCCATTTCAGTAGTCGAACCCCCTGTCTCTGATATGGAGGTTCTCTTCCGCCCCCGATTCCCTCTCTGTTGCTGCCCTTCCTGAGGTGCACTCCCTGATTTCTGCCCCCCCCCCCCCTCCAACTGTCCTTGCCTGCCCCTCTCAGTTGTGCCCTCCTCCTCCGGACCCCGTCGGTCCGTCTCTGGTCTGTTCTCTCGTTCCCTCCCTCTCTCCTTACTAAGTTAACCATGCCCCCTAACCCTGATTTTGCCGACCCTTCTCCTGATCCAGACCCTGCTCCTGACCCTGATCCTGAGATCCTTTAGTAAACTGTGTTCCTCTTTCCCTTAATTTCTTTCTTGTTCTCTGTTACTGTCCTTTCTCTTTGATAATGTCTATTCTTCAGTGGAATATTCGTGGATTTTATGGCAACTTCCATGAACTCCAACTTCTAATTACACAGTTTACACCACTTTGTGTTTGTCTCCAGGAACCAATGCTTGGTGCTCGTCCTGGTCACTTTCGTGGTTATTCCTTTCTTTCTTGCCCCCCCCCCCCCCCCGCTCTTGCTGGGGCCCATAACTCTACTGCTCTCTTAATTCGTTCTGATATTCCCTCGTCCCCCTACTTCTTCCATCCCCTATCCATTGTTTTGCTGCCCGTATTTTTGTGGATAAATGGTATACAGTCTGTTCCATTTATCTCCCTCCAAATATCCCTCTTTCCCTTCCTGATCTTAAGCACCTCCTGGACTCCTTGCCAGAGCCGGTGCTCCTTTTGGGTGATTTCAACTGTCGACATTCCCTCTGGGGTGATGTTCTGACAAACACCCGAGGCCGTCTTCTCGAACCATTCGTCCTCGCTTCATCTCTATCTCTTCTGAATTCTGGTGAGCCCACTCATGTGGACTCTCGAATTCGCACCCTTTCCTGTTTTGATCTTTCTCTCTGCTCGTCGTCCCTCTACTTAGATTTCACGTGGCAGGTTCTTGATGACCTCCATAACAGTGATCATTTCCCCATCCTCGTTTCCTTTTTCTCTTTCCACCCTCCCCTCTCCTTCCCTAGGTGGCAGTTTGCCAAAGCTGACTGGTGCCTATTCACCCTCCGTGCTACTCTCTCTGACCTCTCCTCTCTGCCTCTTCCTCGCGCCCTCCTCCTTTTTTATGACACTGTCTTCAACACTGCCCTCAGCTCTATCCCTCGCTCTTCCTCCCGGGGCACACGGAAGTGTGTTCCCTGGTGGAATGCGGACTGTGCTCGGCCTGTCCGCTGTAAGCGTGCAGCCTGGAAAAAACGCTGCCGCCGGCAGACGGCTGAATCTTTTATTTTGTTTCGGAAGGCCAGTGCAGTGGCGTGTAGGACCATCCGTACTGCTAAACGTGAGAGTTGGAAATCTTGTGTTTCCACCATTACGTCCGATACTCCTCTCCCGCAGATCTGGAAGAAGATCCGCAAGATTGCGGGCAAGTTCGTTCCAGATGTCTCGCCTGTTCTCCACCTCCGTGGGACTCTTGTCGCGGATCCAGTGAAGGTCGCGGCCGAACTGGGTTCCCACTTTTCTTCTGTTAGCTCTGGTTCTCATCTTACTCACTCCTTCCTTCTTCGTAAGCCTGTTCTTGAATCTTCTTTAGATTTCCACTCTCTTCTCCGCCTTCCCTATAACGATCCTTTCTCTCTTTCTGAACTTCGGTCTGCCCTGGCCCTCTGCGGATCTACGGCAGCGGGCTCAGATGACGTTCATTAGGAGATGCTTCGCCATCTCCCTCCGTGCACGTTTCAGTATTTACTGAATCTGTATAACCGGGTCTGGGAGTCGTCGTCTGTCCCTGAGGACTGGCTCGATGCCGTTGTACTCCCTATTCGGAACCAGGGTCTTTCGGTACGTCCCCTAAGGACTTCCGCCCTATTGCTCTCACGAGTTGTGCTTACAAGCTGTTTGAGCGTATGGTAAATATCCATCTGATGTGGTTCTTAGAACACCATCACCACCTCTCTCCATCTCAATTTGGTTTTCGCAAGTGCCGCAGCACGACTGATGTCCTGGTGAACTTGGAGGTCTATATTCGTACTGCTTTTGCTGCGAAGACCTCCGTTGTTGCTGTTCTTTTTGACCTGGAAAAGGCTTATGACACGACTTGGAGATACCATATTCTGTCCCAACATCGTTCTTTTGGCCTTCGTGGTAATCTCCCCCTCTTCCTTCAAAGCTTTCTCTCTCATCGTACATTTTGAGTCAGGCTTGGTGCCACTCTCTCTACCTCTTTTCGGCAGTATGAAGGTGTGCCCCATGGTAGTGTTCTGAGTACTACTCTTTTTCTGGTTGCCCTCAATGGTCTCCTTTCCTCCCTTCCTTCTGGCATCTTCTCTGCTCTTTATGTTGATGATCTTACTCTTTGCTGTCAGGGTGATGATTCGCCTCTCCTTCAACGGCGGCTTCAACTTGCGATTGATACCGTGTCATCTTGGGCCACCGATCATGGCTTCAAGTTCTCTACTACTAAGACTTGTGCAATGACTTTTCCTCGGAAGCGGGTCGTTCTTCGTCCCTCTTTGTCACTTTATGGTCATCCCCTTGAGTACAAAGATTCTACGAAGCTTTTGGGGCTATTCTTTGACACTCGTTTGTCTTGGTCGCCCCATGTCTGTTACCTCCGTGTTGAATGCTCTAGGGCCCTTAACCTACTTAAGGTTTTGTCCCATACTTCATTGGGAGCGGATAAGCGCACGCTCCCTATTTGCATTCCTCTCTCGTCCTGTCTAAGCTCGATTATGGTTGCCCTGCATACTCTTCTGCTTCTCCTTCTACTCTTCACCATCTTGATCCTTTGCACCATACTGGGTTGCGCCTCAGCTCTGGTGCTTCTCGTTCAACTCCTACCCTCAGCTTGTTCACTGACACTGCCTTTCTGTCTCTCCAGGATCGCCGTGATCGCTACAGTCTTCGCTATCTTGCACGATCCTTACAGCATCCTCACTCTCGCCTCTATCGTGCTTTGACTTTTACCCCTCCTGTAGTTCCTGTTCCTCTTCACCACCTTCTTCTTTCTGTCCGTTTGTCTCGCTTACAAGATTCTCTTTCGGTTCGTCTTACTAATGCTTCTCCTCGTATTGTTCCCTCCTTGCCCCTGTGGAGGGTCCCCCTTCCCAAATTTTGTACTTCTCTGACCCGCATCACTAAAGGTTTTACCCCTCCTACAGTTCTGAAACGCCTCTTCCTTGAGCATTTTTCTTCTCACTCCCACTCTGTTCCCTTCTTCACCGATGGGTCTAAATCTGCTGACAGTGTGGGCTACTCTGTTGTTTTTCCTGACCACACTTGTATGTGTCGCCTTCCTCCGAAGGCTAGCATCTTCACAGCAGAACTCTATGCTATTCTCTATGCTCTTCGTCTCCTTTTTTCCCGGTGTCAATCCTCCTTTGTGGTGGTAGTTTACTCTCGTAATGCCCTCATGGCTTTAGGGTCCTTTAATCCAGTCCACCCTGTGGTCATCGAGATTCAACATTGGCTGTTTCGTATCTCCAGTAAATTTAATTAAGTCGGTTGCGTTTTGCTGGCTCCCAGCCATGTTGGTGTCTCTTTAAATGAGCGTGCGGATGCTGCCGCTAAGGACACTATCCGCACTTGTCCCATCTCCCATAAAGGTGTTCCTTATTCTGACTTTTACCCAGTTATTCATGCCTCCATCCTTGCACGATGGCAGAGTTGTTGGTCTTCTGTTCTTGGTAACAAACTGCGTACTCTTAGGAGTTGTGTGTCCCAGTGGCTTTCCTCCTGCCACCGTAACCGGCGGTGGGAAACGGCGCTGGCTTGGTTACGTATTGGCTATACCCATTTAACTCATGGTCACTTGATGGAGCGCCGCCCTGCTCCTTATTGTCCGAATTGCATTGTCCCTCTTATGGTCGTACATGTCCTTGTTGAATGTCCTGACTTCCAGGACGAGCGTGTGTCTTGTTTTCCAACTGTCCCCCGCGGTCGCTTGTCCCTTGATAGAATTCTTGGCGACTCTGATACTTTTGATATCGTTCGCCTTATGTGTTTTTTTGTTCTCGTATTGACATCCTTGGTGATATTTAGTGCCCTCTGATTATCCCGCACTTTGATGGTGCTACATAGCCTTCCCGGTTTGGTGCCTTCTATTGATAATTTCTTTCTTACTTTCATCCACTAGTCCAGAGAATGCGGGTAGACTAACTGAAGGCAGCAGTCATACTTCTGGTTGTGTTGCATTAGGTGAAGTTGAGGAGTTAGTGGAGCCCATTATGCCAGGCCAGCATGAGGCTATACAGACTTAATTCAGTCTGGATTTTATCCTCATACTGGTCTAGATTTGCTAGAATTGAATCTAGGTCTGTAACATTTAATGAACTAATCAGTTTCTTAATGTGGTTAAATATTTAAGTGGCCACCTTGACTGCTATTCCAGTCAACCCGTTCTCGCACTTTCTTATAGTCAATATTGACTTATTAAATACGTGCATATGTGACATACTAATTTATTGTGAATATTTTAGCTTACTTTGAAAAGCTTCATAGAAAACACCGACCTTACCTAACCTTCTTAGTATGTTAAGATAAGCATCTTATTGCTTCGTAATTACAATTATTACTTAACCTATACCTATAATTGGTTAAGTAATAATTGTAATTACAAAGCAATAAGATGCTTATCTTAACATACTAAGAAGGTTAGGTAAGGTCGGTGTTTTCTATGAAGCTTTTCAAGGTAAACTAAAATATTCACAATAAATTTGTATGTCACATATGCACGTATTTAATAAGTCAATATTGACTTAAAGAAAGTCCAAGAATGGTTTGTTCCAGTTGTAGGTAATACACTTGAGTTTTGATGAACAAATCATGTCACTTATTGATTTGTCTAGAGTTGAACTTTGAGGGCTGTAATAGTCCTCTTAGTGTTAGTGTCAGGGTCAGTCATTGCTGCTGCCTGATTGAAATTTGATTTAGACCTAGTCATGGTCAATTAGTAGATAATACACAATAAATGTAGATATATATATATTGGTCTGTTCAGTAAGTAATAGGTTGTGACTAAGTTCGTTCATCTAATCTGCCCAGTCTGGATTAACTGACCCTTTCACGATCAAAAGGGTTAAAATATAATTTATATGGATGGTTAATGTATCTTGGGTACAAATGATTCACTGTTTATTGATGAACAATGGTAAAATAAAAGTATTCATTAACATTACATTATTAATGTTAATGGTAAATTTGTAACCATATAATCCTACCTCTTACATGAGGTTGGCAAATAAAAATTCAATTTGGGGCGAGTTATCTGACACAAATAATTAATAAGTAAATTTATAGTGTTTCTACGCACACAATAAATGACTTAAATAATTAATGATTGGCTTATTTAAACAATCTGTAATTGTTCTGGCAATTTTACTAGAATTTAAAAGTAAATAATAGGCTAGATTAAATGGTCGGTTCTGGTGGTATTGTTTCGTTAGCACCAGATTGGTAATTTCATTAATTAAGTTGATTGTGAATTGTAGAGCTAGAGCAATTTAGACCCTGGCGTACATTTAGGTAAATTGGTTTAATTTAATGGACCAGCCTAGTCTGGACCAAATTTTAGTAATTAGGGAATCAATGATGGGGTCCAATATGATTATATTAATTGACCAAATTATGGTCTAATTGTTTTAACCCCCAAATTGTTTATTGTTCATAGGACCAAAAACTATGAGATATTTTTACCTCTCCACTTCTTGCCCAGAATAAATTTCTAGTCAAATTCTCTAGGCAAAAAGTTAATTTATAAAATTATAACATTAAATGAAAATTATTAGGACAACAAATTGACTATTCAAACAACAGAAATTAAAAAGACACAGCTGTTGAATTAATACCGATTTTAAGTAATTTGCCGCTAGGAAGGATCACTTGCAGGGTTAACCCCTCCGTGGTGCCGCTGTGAGATTGCAGCCTGTGGGGATGGCATTAATGCAAGTGACCTCAGTCAGAAAGGACTTCACTAGCAACAAACAAATGCTGTATTGACAGATTATTACTTTAAGACTGCACAGGTGGCGTAAAGCCGCTGCCAGTCCAAATCCTTGGCACTCTTAATCCACCGAGTCGTGGAGCTTCCATAACTATTGAAGGATATTGTCAGAGTAGCTCATAGGTGTCTCACACCAATGATTTTTTTGGTGTGTGGCTATGAAATATGGTTAGTCAAAGTATCCAGAGCAACACTAAGAATCACTTTCAAGCGTATGGCAGAGATAATAGTGATAAGGGTCTTAGAAGGTGTGAACGTTGGGTTATAGTTCCAACAATAACAATTATTCATAAAACCTAATAACAATACAAGGCAATAATAATTTAACGTTACATTAAAGTCCGTAATGGCGCTGTCAACACTAGACAAGTTGAATAAGCGCACTTCAGGTACAAACCGCTCGCGGTTCCAATATTAACTACACTGAAACAGTGGGCGACTACTTCAGACGCAAGTGTTTTTTTTTTTTTTTGCCAGTTCGGCCGGTTGGGGACGAGTGTATCTCTGCCCGCCTGTGCTGACGTGGCGTTACGATGGAGTCCCTCTCCCCCCTGTCGTCCGGGGTCAGTCTGTGGGACTAGAGTTCTCTGTGCGGGCCGGTTACCTGGAGATTGCGCTGGCTTGTAATATGCTCTCTGTCCCTGTGTTTGAGATTTATGGGGTCGAGTTGGTAACTGCCCATAGGGCGATTGTGAAGTTCACGGAGGAGGTGGCATATCGCGATTTTCTCCGGCGAAACGAGGGGCGGACATTACCCTGCCGGATGGTGCGGGCACTGACCCTCTCTGATAGAAGTGGTGCACTTACTTACGTCAGTGTGCATGGGCTCCCTTGGAGTTTCCAGAGGGTCTGCTACGGCGGTATTTCGGCTGGTTTGGCGCAGTAGTTAGTGTGAGGGTGAACGTGGTGTCTTCCAGTCCTCTTAAGGGTGTGAGGACTAACATTCGCACCCTGGGCATGAGACTCCGAGCGAATATTCCGTCCTCTGTGCGCCTTATGGGATACAACGTTCGGGTGTTTTACGCCTGCCAGCCGCGGACGTGTTATCGTTGTGGTCTTTTGGGCCATCAGGCTGCTGCCTGTACTGCGCCTGCTGTTGCACCAGTGAATCTCTTCAGTGAGGAGGATTTTCCGCCACTTCCTGTGGGGGATGATTCGAGGGATGTGGACGTCTCTTCAGCTGAGGTGCCGCCCTCTGTATCAGCTGTTGCTCCGCCTGTTGCGCCCCGTGTTGTTGTTGCTTCTCCTCCGGTGGTTGTGTCCTCACCTAGTGCTCAGCCTGTTCCGGCTGGTGTCCCTGAGCCTCTTCCGTCTGCTGTCTGCTCGGGCCCCTCGTTTTCCAGTTCTTCCTATGCTGTGTCTGTCCTGGTCCCTGCACCCTTGCCGTCTTTGCTGGGTGATGGGGTGGCTGCGGAGCCTCCTGCTGTGTGTGGTGCGGTTCCCCCTGTGGTAGAGGCTGCTGCCGTTCTGCGTCGGGCGTCGGTTCGTCCGGCTAGTGGTGCCCGTGCCTCTGGATCTGCTTCCGGCTCTGACGATATCCGGCTGGAGCCCAAACGTTCCAGGCGTTCGTCTACAGCCTGGGCTGATGTTGGGGACTTTAGTGACTGTGGGTCTTCAAGTGTTGACGGCGTGGATCCGGCTGAGTTGTTGTCTCCACGGTTGGTGGTGGCGGAGGTTCATGTGCCTGCTGGTGCTGATGCCCGTGTCTCGGGTGTGTCTCCCGTTTCTTCCCCGCCCGGGGGCTATCCGCTATGGGGTGTGGTGGCTTCTGCTGCCAGGGATGGTGCAGATGCTGGTGCTGGGCGTGGCCTGGTGGTGCCTGTACGTAAGGATCCGCACCGCCATGATTCCCTGCAGTCATCTGGAGGTGTGCCCATGGCCGCTGGTGCCCATGTGGTGGTGCCGTCTGTCGAGCCCCTCTGTCAAGCCCTCTGTCGAGCCCCCTGCTGCGGTGTTGTGCATTGAGGACCTGGAGGCCCGGGTTGCCGAGTTCCTGCTGCTTGAACGGCCGGAGGACTTTTCTGGTGGGCAGGTTCCGGGTGTATGGGATAGGGTGGCGGCAACTGGCGTCCGGAGGGACACCGTGTGGGTTCCACGTCTGCGGGTGTTTGTTTCCGGATTCCGGTTCGCATGGAGCCCCCGGTGTTAGGTCACGCCTCCTGGACAACGTGGCTGCTTTGGGAGGCGTTCAATGTGCGGTTTCCACCGGATATGTTCCCGGGCAAATATGTACGCTGATTTCATGTTCCTGTAGTTGTTTTTTTTGTTGGTATTCTTGGCTTGTTGGGTGCTGTGCGAAGTGTCTTATGTTTCTTGGTGTACTTTATGTTGTGTTTTATTCTCGGTCCTTCAGGCCAGTGCATGTATGTTGTTGTTTGTACCTGTTTTGTTTTCAGGTTTGCATGTTTTGCTTTTTTTTTATTGTTTATTTTGGCCTCGCCCTTTGTTTGTTACGGGGCGGATGGTTTGGTGTGTGTGTGTTTTTATTCCTGTATTGTTTCTGTGCTGTACGTTTGACCTGGTGTTTTCATATTGCTTTACCTGATGTAGGTGTTTGTTCTTTGTTTTGTTTGGAATGTATTGTGATTGTCCTGTTATGTTTTCTGTTATGCCTCTTGATGTATGTTTTGATTTATGAAGGTTTTGTTTTGTGATGTTACTGTGATTGCTAGTTTGCCATTGTATTATGTTTTGTGCCTTGATATATGCTGTATTTTTCTCTGCATTTATCGTGTTTGTGTTTTTTGTGCTATGCTGTCGGCCCTTCTGGCCGGTGGTCTATTGTTTTTATTTTGTTCTGTTCTGTATTCTGTATTGTTTTTATTGTATTTAAATTGCATGCTTTGCATGTAAAAATAAAAATAAAAAAAAATAAAAACTTCGACGCAAGTAGCAGTTCATGACGACTGCGGCAAAGCAATAACAACAATAATGAAGAAACCACAGCAGACTGACCTGTCAGTGCTCCGTGCAACACTTGGTTAATTACGTTAAGACTCGTCTCTCAGGACGGCAGTCAAAGCAATCAATTAAGTTACAACACGATGACAGACAGATAACAATTTATCTAATCAATTTTAATGAAACAAGTTACAACACATTTATGTTACTTAGTAATCCAATTACGTTAATCTGTCTCCAGGACACTCAAACCAAAAACAAGGTAAACTACGTTAATTACTGTCAACAACCAAACCAGACGTAAAGAAGTTAATCAATAAACACTGGTAATTAGCAATCCCTGAGTAATCGCTCAAAGTCCTGTCAAACTTGACAGTCAAACTTAACTCCAAACTTAACTCCAAACAAAATAAAACAGGCAAACCAAAGCAGCCAAACAGGCATAAAAAATCAGGCGAGAGAGAGGGCTGGGCAGACTGCTTATTTCTGGACTGCCAGTAAGATTTTGACACAGTACCACATAAGACTAGTGCACAAACTGCAGATGCAGGTAGGAGTGAAAGGGAAGGTACGCCACTGGATAAGGGAGTACCTAAGCAACAGGACGCAGCAAGTCACCGTGAGGAGTGAGATCTCGGAGTGACGGGGAGTCACCAGTGGAGTCCCACAGGGATCAGTTCTTGGACCTATACTGTTTGACATACGTAAATGATCTCCAAGGAGGAATTGACTCTTTCCTCTCGATGCTTGCTGATGATGCAAAAATTTTGAGAAGGATAGTATGAGGCTACAAGATGACCTAGAGAAACTGAAGTTATAGTCCGACAAATGGCTACTAAAGTTCAACCGAAGTAAATTTAAGGTAATGAAACTAGGAGGAACTAAGAGGCTAGTCGCTAGATACCGAATGGGAGATGAAGTCCTTCACGAAATGGACAGAGAGAGAGAGATCTAGGAGTTGATATTATGCCAAACCTGTCTCCTGAAACCCACATCAATAGAATAACATCAGCGGCCTATGCGAGGCTGGCTATCAGAACTGCTTTCAGAAACTTGTGTAAGGAATCCTTCAGAACCTTGTATACTCTTATGTAAGGCCAATCCCGGAGTATGCAGCCCCAACATGGAGCCCGTATCTAGTCAAACACAAGACGAAGCTGGAAAAAGTTCAGAGGTATGCCACTAGGCTAGTCCCAGAATTAAGAGGCATGAGTTATGAGGACAGACTACGTGAACTGCACCTCACGTCACTGGAAGACAGAGGAGCTAGAGGAGACATGATCATTACATACAAAATTATCAGTGGAATTGACATGGGTGTACAAGGATGGATTATTTAAAATGGATGATACATGTACAAGGGGACACATGTGGAAGCTGAGTACCCAAATGAACCACAGAGACGTTAGAAAACTTTTTCAGTGTCAGAGTAGTTAAAAAATGGAATGCACTAGGAAGTGATGGGGTGGAGGCAGACTCCATACACAGTTTCAAATGTAGATATGGTAGACCCCAGTAGGCTCAGGAATGTGTACATCAGTTGATTGACGGTTGAGAGGCGGGACATAAGAGCCATAGCTCAACTCCCACGAGCACAACTGAGTACAAAAGTTATGATGGATGACCACAGGTGACCACAGTAGAACAGGACGTAGACGTACAACGGTCTCTTTCTCGTGACGGAAGCGGCTTCAGTGTCGTTGAGGTGGGTGGCGTGTTTGAAAAACAGGTGAATCCTGACTTCAGTCACCATAGTTCGTTATGTCAGGTGTTTCTTGATGTCACAAGACTACTAGGCCGTGAACCCCATTTGTGTATACCCTCGTACAAATTGACCTTTGGCCGAAGGAGGCAATTTTGCACCCTTCTATGGCAAGTCAATTGTACTCTATGGGAAATCCATGCCATTCGTCCTGGTGACCTCCATTGTTCCGCTTCTCCGTTACATCAGGCGATGGAACCACAGATCTTGAAGAGACAGAGTACTACTACTGGCTGGCTCCCACTTGGACCTGTCTTCATTCCCTTCCGGTCTGCCTGCAGCCTTGACAACGCGGCTGGTGGGTGATGGTGACATCGAGACAGATACCGACGATGGTCTTAAACGTTGATATCCGGCGACTGCTTCATTGTAGACAGCATACTGAGCCAAGACAACCTTGTTAATGACGTGAGGTGTCGGCCCGGGTGATTGGTGTAGGTGTCACCCCTTCCAGGTAACTAAGTGACACGTTATTGCGTCTGGTGCAAGAAGGATTTTGTGTAACGTACCTCCCCCCAATTCTCGCGGAAAGGAAGGTCATCCCAATTCTACTGATTTCGAGCATGCTTTGATGTGTGGATGGAACAGCTGGACAGGTGTACAAATCAGACCTGGGATAAAGACAGACAACAAAATGGCGGGAGCATGGATATAGCTCTGGGTGTTTAGGAGGTTGGAAACCCCAGAGCAAGGTAAAGTCTGCTACCTGAGTTAAGTACAGTTAATAAATCCACTTCATTGCCTGGTTGATGGGGTTCTGGGAGTTCTTCTTCTCCCCAAGCCCGGCCCGAGGCCAGACTTGACTTGTGAGAGTTTGGTCCACCAGGCTGTTGCTTGGAGCGGCCCGCATACCCACATACCCACCACAGCCCGGTTGGTCCGGCACTCCTTGAAGGAAACAACTACAGGAAAATTTAATGAATTCTAAATAATACTAACTAAGATAGTCACTTTACCTTTATTGTACAGTGGAAGATCTTGTTACCATGGTATGATGAGACTGCACTTGACTACTGATGAGTTGACAGAGGGCCTTCCTCTACATCTGACTCGTCACTCGAGTCATTAGTCAGCACCGCTGGGCCAGAAATTAGACTTGCTGAAGGCAGTTCTAGTTCCTCCCTAGCATGATGGATTAAATTTATTAATGTGGATTGTTCTTTCCACTCGATCCTCAAATACTCCATTTATGACAAGATTTACGGGGCCTGCTCTCTTAATTACTCTGTATTGCCTCCTGCCATCTAGGAGCTAGTTTCTTACTCTGATGGTTAAGTGCTGCTTCATTAACCCTCAAGACAAGACTACCCTCCTTCAGCTCTAGAGGTCGTACTTTATCATAATAATGAGCATATCTATCCCATGCATTTTGGAAGACTCGGCTGCGATTCTCAAAGCATTTTTCATCTTATTGAGAACTTCTGAAGGATAATCCACTCTATACGCAACACTATCTGTTAAGCAGACCTGATGGGAAATTGCATGAATGACCAATGAACAAAAGAAGAGTTGGGTACTGGTTGATAGCAGTGGTCACAATCATTTGAACATAGGGTAGGTGTTCGTCCCATAAGTTTGCATCATGTTCAGCAAGAATTGCAAGCATATCCTTAACTGAACGATTGTGGTACGTTCAGTCATCCCGTTGGCTTGAGGATGGTATGTGGTCGTCAAGGCTGATGTCTGCATTTTTATAAACCTCTTAATTTCAGTGGAACTCTGTCGAAAGCCTTTTTTAGGTCCAGATAGATGCAGTCAACCCAACCATCTCTTTCCTGTAATATCTCTGTGGCTCGATCATAGAAACTGAGTAAATTCGATACACAGAATCTTCCAGATCGAAAACCATACTGCCTGTTTGAAATTATATCATCTCTCTCCAGGTGTTCTACCCATTTAGATTTAATTATTTTTTCCAATATTTTGACTATTACACTTGTCAATGATACAGGTCTATAATTAAGGGGGTCTTCCCTGCTTCCACTTTTGTAGATTGGAACTATGTTAGCCTTTTTCCATACATCAGCTACAACTCCTGTAAACAGGGATGCCTGAAAAATCAGTTGAAGTGGAATGCTGAGCTCAGGTGCACATTCAGAACCCATGGTGAAACTCCATCTGGACCAACTGCTTTGTTCTTACTTAGCTCCATGAGCATCTTTTCCACTTCGTCTCTAGACACCTCTATGTGCTTTATGTTGTTCTCTGGAATTCTTCTTGTCTGGTTCCCTGAAGATTTCATTTTGTACAAACACACTTTGGAACTTTTCGTTTAATGTTTCACACATTTTCTTTTCATTTTTCGTGAATCTATTTCCCATTTTCAACCTCTGAATATTATCCTTTACCTGCAATTTGTTGTTTATGAATTTATAGAATAGACCTGGTTCTGTTTTACATTTGTCTGCAATCCCTTTTCAAAATTTCTTTCTGCCTCTCTCCTCACTGCCGTTTAGTTGTTTCTCGCATCTTTGTATCGCTGGTATGTTTGGGGGGTTTGGCCTCTTCCTGTATTGATTCCATTTTTGTGTCTTTTGGTCTGGCCCTCTCGCAATTTCTGTTGAACCAATCCTGTTTCCTACTTCTGCATCTCTGTTTTGGTATAAAAATTTTTGTCTTTATCATATATTTCACAAAACTTGACATACATCTCATTCACTTCCTTGCCTAGCAACACGTCTGTCCAATTATACTCGCTAAACAAATTTCTAAGGTTGCCATAATGTCCTCTCCTAAAGTCAGGTTTTTTCAATTGCTTCAACCTTCTTATTTTCTTCCAGATTATTACGCATTGCATTCTTTATTCCCAAAAAGACATGGTCACTTTTACCCAAGGGAGGAAGGTACTGAATGTCAAATATTTCTTCCTCCTTCCTGGTAAATATAAAATTTAGCATGGAGGGAACATCCCTTCCCTCATCCTCGTAGCTTGCTCAACATGTTGATACAAGAATGTTTCCAGGATGAGGTCTACAAATTTACAGGTCCAAAAATCTTCTGTTTTAGCTTCATATGCTTCCCAGTCTATGGATTTCAAGTTGAAGTCGCCGACTATCAACAGTCGTGATCTATCGTTATCCGCTCTCGCTATGATCTCTCTCATTATTGTTATAAGACCTTCTCGTTTACTATCTAGCTCCTCCTTTGACCATGTGCTGCTTGGCGGTGGACTATATGCATTTATGATCGCTAGTTTATCATCCTCATGGCAGATCTCTAGTGCTACTATGTCAACTTCTTGTGGATTGGCAGTCATTATTTCGTTCACCTTTAGGTGTTCTTTCACCAGCATAGCAGTGCCACCGCCATTCCTAATTTTTCTGTCCCGTCTCCAAATTGAGTAGCCCCTTGGGAATATGACCTCGTTTAAAATAACATCTTCAAGTTTTGTCTCCGTGAGTGCAACAATGTCTGGTGTCTGCAGCTGTATTACATCACTTGACTCCAGTATCTTCGATCTTACTCCATCTATGTTGGTGTATGCAATCTTCAGGAACTTGTTCCCCCTCTTCTTATTTTTCACTCCCCCTCTCTCTAATGAATTTATTGGTTTGCCTTTAATTACCACTTAACTGGTCTGCGTACCCCTATCACTTTGTAGAAAAAAAATTATTTCTTCTTCATTCCTGTTCTCATTTAAACGTTTTGCCTCGGCGAAGTTCAGTTTCAGCTTATCTCTATCTTCTTTTGAAAGATCTCGTCTTAACGACCACACTTTCCCAACCTCATCACTTTGTAATTTTCTAGCATTCCTTAGTACTTCTTCCATCTGTTTGGCACCATTTAGGGTGATCCTCAAAGGTCGATCTTTCCCTTTTGCATATCTGCCTATTCTCCTGTAGTCGCACACATTCTCTATGGTTGTAAGACCTTCCATGAGGTCAACAATTTTATCTACTACTTTTGCTTCTTCTACAGCTCTTTCTGACCTAGATGTTATCTCCTTTTCTTTACAGCCAAAAATTATCAGGAACTTACTCCGATCAACTGTTTTGCACCAACCTCGGGTTAGATGCCAATTCTTTTCTCACTTCCAGCCAAATGTTTGCTTTATCTTGGTTGCTGCAGTGTTGGGCTTCCTTTATTGCTTCATCAATTTTTCCTTCTCCTTGGCCACTTGTGCATAGGTGAGTTGCATATCTTTCTTGCACTGTTCTATTCCTGTGTAACTTCCTCCATCTGTGCTGACAAAAGCTGTTTCTCCTGTTGAATTTCCTTACCTAACCCATTGTAGTCATTTATGTTTAAATTTTCTTTAACTTCTTCCAAAGCTATTTTTAAGAGTTTATTTTCTTCTTCCATGGCTTTGCAATTTGTTTCCAATTGATTCGAATCCTTGCACAAGTCTTTTACAATGTGATTCAAGGGGAGTGCATTGGAATTTACTTTTCTGTCTTATGATTAATGCTCTCGTCTCGATAAATTTTATGTTCATAAGTGAACATAAACACATGATACAAGGTCGGTGGTATCTTTTTGGACGGTACCAGTTGCTTTCTCGGACCATTGTATGGTGCTGGTGAAGGTTAGGGCTCTGAGCCAGGTGCGTGTGGAACGAGGATGATGGAAACTGAACTGTACTTTGCTACGGTCTCCTGATGTTCGTGCTCGGTTTCAGGAGCGGTGTGCTGTGTTGGTCGGCCGAAAACGTTGGTATCCTTGTCTTTTGGACTAGGGTGACTGGTGTAAGGGCGAGTGTAAGAGGTTGTTCATTGCATTAGCGAAGAGGAAGGTGGCTGCACGCTATCAGTTATTGCATGTTCTGCAGGAGTGGGGTGACTCATTTGTATGGGTTGGGTAATCGGGGTTTGGTATGTTTGGGGATATTTTATTCTGTAAAGATTAAATTCGTGGGTTGCGGGAGATGTTGGCTGAGGAGGCTGCACGTGCAGGCTGTGATTGGGCAGAGATGGTTTAGCGAACGTTTTCACTGTTTCTGCTGTAGAAGGAGAGGGTGGATGTATTAGCACAGTTTGCTAATATATAACGAAATTATTTATATTAAAAAATCCCTATTTTGAATGAACAGCATCTTAAAGTTGATGAATACATCTCTGGGGTCGACCGCTGGATGGAAGGGACTTGGTCTGAGGACAGCTTAAACAGAAAATCTTTAAAATCTTGTTAACCTCCTCACAGATGCAGTGAACACAGTGATTGAAGGCTTAAAATTACAAAGCAACAGTTTATTTGGAATCGCGTTACTTTTTTTTGGCAAATGTTAATGTGAAGACCCACAAGCCTGGATAACCCCTTAGGCCTATAGTTTCGCAAATCCCTAAGACAACTTATAAACTCGCAGAGATATTGAACCAAATAATCTAAATGCCTCCCAACCATGGTCCCTTTTAAATCTAGCAACTAATTCATCGTTCTTAAAATGAGAAAACCCCACAAGATCTTTGCTTTCCTTGGCCTTGACAGTCTTCATTAACGTACCAGTGGAAAGGACCCGCAACATAATATTCTATACACAATAATTACACTAACGTGACTGCATCAGTGAGAAAATCCGTAGGAACTGTGATAAGGGTTCGAACCAGGGCGTGTGTGTGGGAACACCCACTGCATAGGTTCGAACCCTCATCACGGCTCCTATGGGTTCTCTCATTAATACTCTGTTTCCTCTTTGCTTCTAGCTGAAGATCTTTGGGTGCACTATGCTGTAATCTGAGAGTATCTCAGGTGTATACACCCTGTTTAAGCCGCTGTTCCCAAAGTTGAAGCGAGTTATAGCAGTTATCCATATGTAAATGGTAACCTTTGCTCTTCATTGGTGCAATCAAACTCATAACCCTTTGAATGGTTGTCTTCTCAATTCCTGCATATACTTCAAAATCAAAGATGTAACCAGTCTTTGATTCAGTTAGTATGTACAGCTTTTCTCCATAATTATTAGGTTTATTTGGATTAAAATCTTTGGAAGATAGACGGCTCCACCATGTCATTCTGCCTTCATCCAGACAGATGTTGAGGAATGTAGCAAGTTCTGATTTTTAGATATACTGTATCATTAATGTTCTAACTTTAACGAGTGTCTGTACTGTCTTCGGGAATGACATTATTGTTATGAGTATGAAAATACTTATCAATCGTTACATATTGCTTTGAGGTCGTACAAAAACTGAAAGAAGCTACATGCCACATTTTACCCTTTTGCCAGAACATTGACATCATTGGCACCTTCACAATTACCATCAACTTTGTCAGTTGCAAATATCTGGCAAGTTCTTTTACATTCACTTCCCGCTCATTCTTTACTAGGTTAGAAGCGTTGAACACGCTTTGTGATGCATACAACTTTCTTTCATATGCCAAATACCTCTGTAAATCTCTCATAATAAATAACAATAAATCCCAGAGGAGTGGTTGGTGCTGGGACAGTCAAGCCTGGTGTTCCAGTAAAACTCTGAACAAATGGTGCAGTGTTATCAGTAGACCAGGCTTCATTAGAACTGGCATGTGGGGTTCTAAGGACAAATGAATCACCTGTACGTGGGGCTGTATTAATAGCCACATCAACATTACTATTCATTTTGTATCGCATCCTCACCTGCTGTTTCTGCCACTTACCTATCAACATCACATTATTTACACGTTGAAAATATTAGAGAGGCTGGTCCCAAACCAGCACACAAAAATAAAACCACATAAGACCAGAAAGCCTGGCATTATGTGCCGAATACTCCCATTGAGAAGCAGAGGTGCTATAGGCACTCAAAGAACTGTCAACATAAAGAGGCCAGAGACGGTTCAACATGCTTTCACTACACAAAGGACATAACTAGCCGACCAGTCGCTGATTTCACGAGAGCATGATAAGCACCTCCAAAGAATATCTGATCAACTAGGCTGCGATTCACCTATCAAGCATCGAGCAGCCGCGTCCAACACCCTGACTGACCAGTACTGCTACGAGGAGGCCTGGTCGAGGACCGGGCCACAGACGTTCAGCCCCGATATCATTGCAAGGTAAATGCATGGAAAGGTATTGCTCACTTTCTGCAGTGTCAAGGTCACAACCTGAAAATTCATTAAGTACTGGGAGTCTTTGTTGGTGAGAGTTTCCAGAGTTCATACTTGCTAATATTCGCTAGCTTTTCCATAAGTTTTTTTTTAGAGATGGATTTGCTCTTTTTGATCAATATCCACCACAGTAAATTTTCAGTCTTTATAAAAGGCAGAAAAAAACTGAGAAAAAACAGGAAACTGCACACGTTTAGCCTAAGGTACACCGCTGTGGTCACGAGTATGGTCACTAAGATACCGAGACTCCCGCTTGGGTGGCTACCCACACAGCGGGGTGATGACTCGTGGGGGAATACAGAGAATGGGAAAACGTTGGCGCGCATTTTAAAACAAGTCCCATAATAATCTGACAATAAATGGATTTTAAATAAATATTTGATTTCCATGATGGGGGCTAACCTCATGGCGCTGAACATTTGAGTTTTGTACTCAATCATTGTAAATCCTTGAGCGAACGTCATCGACCAGGTAAAGTGCATATTATTATTAATTAACAGCCGACTTGTCATCCGAGGCGAAGAGCTTCTCTTGGCCCTCGTCTCTGCACTGCTTCAACTGCTGTCTCCTATGACGTCACTCCCTCACCAGTTGTCCTCCGGTGTTGGGTGCACCCTTCAAACTACCATTTTCCAGTAGTTTCAGTGGGTACTCGAACTAGGAGGCGAAAATTTGAACCTAGTCTCGAGACATTCCACTTAGGCAAATCAACTCTGATGCTGAGCCCTCCTAACTTATTCATTGATAATTGTAATCTACTAACTTTAAAGAAATTTAATAATTACCATGATTTACTAACTCCATGATTACATCATATTATAAGGTGGATTTAGTAATATTAAATCAACCTCCCAAGGTTGTGTAAGTGGTAACGCCTAGTAGGTCTTTAAATCAATCATACAGTCCATTGAATTATAACTAATCTTAATATAAATAAAGACCAGCTGGGAAATTTCCACACGTAATAATCTCGGGTGAACTTTAGACTGGAAGAAGGTGCAGGGCTGTGGTCAATCATATATCTTGCTACATCCTGGGTATGCCAGTGTCACTGCTCTCAGTGGAGACCTACTCGCCTATAACAGTTACAGGCTCCAAATTTGGAGAATACTAGGCTAATATCTTCCCTTGCAAATTCCTTAAAGCTTAATTTGTAAAAATCTTTAACTCGCACTTTTCTCACAAACACACTTTTGGTCACCAAGCACGTTTGTAGGGTGAATTTGTGTATCTTTCCACCTTTGGCTTGCTTGTGCTGCTCAAGACCTCTGTCTCAACCATGTCCTTACATTTAAGTAATTGAAGCCTGGTAAGTAAGTAATTATCAAAAGAAGGCACCAAACCGGGAAGGCTTTGTAGCCCCATCAAAGTGCGAAATAATCAGAGGGCACTAAATATCACCAAGAATGCCAATACGAGAACAGAAACACATAAGGCGAACGATATCAAAAGTATCCGATTCTATCGAGGGACAAGTGACCGCAAGGGACGGTCGGAAAGCAAGACGCACGTCCTGGAAGTCAGGACAGTCAACAAAGGTATGCACAACTGTAAGAGGGACAAAACAACTTGGACAATAAGGAGCAGGGCGGCACACCAATAAGTGACCATGAGTTAAGCGAATATGGCCAATCCGCAATCTTGCTAGAGCAGTTTCCCACTGTCGGTTACGGTGGCAGGAGGAAGGCCACGGGGAAACACTACGTTTGAGAGTACGCAGCTTGTTACTTACTACAGAAGACCAACAACCCTGCCAACGGGCAAGGATGGAGGAATGAATAACTGGATAAAAGTTGGAGTAAGGAATACCTTTACAGGAGATGGGACGAGAACGGATAGCTTCTCTAGCGGCAGCATCCGTATGCTCATTTAAAGAAACACCAATATTGCTGAGAACCCAGCAAAACTCTACTGATTTTAATTTACTTGAAACATGAAACAGCCAATGTTGAATCTCGATGACCACCTGATGGACAGGATTAAAGGACCCTAGAGCCATGAGGGCACTAAGAGAGTCAACTACAATCACAAAGGAGCATTGACAATGAGAAAGCAAGAGACGGAGAGCATAGAGACTAGCATAAAGTTCTGCTATGAAGCCCCCCTCCCCGCTCAGCTCGTTGTTGCCGTGAGGGGGGCTTAGTGGGTGTGTGATGCTCCTTGGGACAGTCCTCTGTTCTTTTCTAGCCTTGTGCTCCTGCTGCTGTCCTCTCCAATTCTGCTGAGCACCTTTTCCTTTTCCTTCTGTTTCGTTTTTCTCCCCCCTCTTCTCCTATCTGCTTGCCGTTTCCTGCCGACCTTTTGCTTGTTCTGGTTCTTCCCTTGGACGTCTTCTATTTTGACGCCCGGTTGCTGGAGGAGGCATACTCTTACACCCGTAGAACTGTAGTACCCGACGTCGAGAGCGAGGGGAACCTTTTATTGTCAATCCCCCTTTCGTCACTGAACCCGATCTCGACGGACTGTCGCTTCTTAAGGTGGCGTTTGTGGGGCGTATACTCACGACGCACCCCTAGGAGGCCCCGGCAAGATCGGCGATAGCTTCTTGTTGGGTGTCCTGCCACTAATTGTCGCTCCATGGTGGGTGTGGGGGCACATTCGTGAATGAATTTTCCTTTTCGTAATGATGATAACCCCTGTTTTGATTGTTTCTGCTTTACCTTCTCAGGCTCGTGGGGTGGGCGACCAAGCCCCGGAGTCGGTCCGTGTTGGAAGACCGGGCTCTGTAGCCTCCGCTGCATTGGGCCCCGACCTTGCTCCTACTTTGGCCTCTCTTACTCCTTCCCCTGGCTCCCCTCCCTCCTCTGAGGTTGGGTCGAGCCCCAAGCCCCCAGTGGTGACTACCTCGTCCCCTGGCGCGGCTCCATCTCTAGTTGTAACTACTGCGCCTTTTAACCCCTCTCTCTCTCTGGGGGTTCTCACCGCCGTCCTCATCACTGCCGCCCTCGCTCGATTCCTTCCATTTCTGCTACCTATCAAGCCTTGTTTGGTCCCGCTTCGTAGGCCAAATATTTTGATTTCTTCCCTCTTGATTCTGCGCCTCCTGACGATTTCTCCCTCCATCGACATCTCGTTGATTTCGTGGATGCCTCCATTACTTTCAACCCCACTCGTCTCGGTACACGTGTCGTTGCTGCTCCTTCTCAGGATGCTGCTTCCCGCTTGGCTGCCTTATCCTGCCTTGGCGAGACCCCTGTTCGGGTCACGAAGAACGCTCAGTTGAATGCCAGTGTTGGCACTATTCTGCTCCCGCCCCATGTTGCGACCGGTGTTCGGGACCTGCGCGACAGCCACGACGATATTCGACATATCCTTGCTGCCCAGGGCCATTCTGTTCTCCAGGTGGACACGTTTACTCGTCCCCCTCGTGGTAGTCGCCGTGAACCCCTCCGGGTTGTGAAGATTACCTTTGATGGTAGGACCCTTCCACCCTCTGTCATTCTTGCTGGTGCCAGGTGCTTTGTCCAGGAGTACATTCCTTCTCCTCGGCTCTGTAACAAGTGCTGGAGGTTTGGGCATGGTGCCCTCCGCTGCTCCGGGACTGTCTCTCTCTGTCCTTTGTGTGGTGGCGAAGGTCACTAAGTCGGAGTGCACTTCTCCCCAGGCTCGTTGCCTCAACTGCGGTGAGGCCCATCCTACTTTCTCCCATGCGTGTGTCCATTACAAGCTTGAGGCAGCCGTCCTCAACTTGAAGCACCGGGAGTGTTTATCTTTTCCTGAGGCGAAACGCCAGGTTCGCCGGCTCCCGCCTTATGCTAATATCTCTTATGCTCGTGTGTTGCGCTCTTCCTCTCCTCGTCCTTCCCACCTTCCTCAGACTCACAACCGTTTCCGGGCCTTGGACCCTGATACGCCCACTGCCCCCTCCTCTGTTCCTTTGAGTTCTATCCCGAAGGATCCACCTCCTGGTCCTCTGTCTGGGGTTCCCTTCTTTCTACCCGGTCTGTCGTGTCTCCTGTGTCTTCTTCCTCGTTTCCCTCCATTCCTCCTTCCCATCCTTCCCCTCCGTCTCTTGACTCTCTCCGCCGCCTGTCGGTGCGGACTGATGTCCATTGCTCTCCAAACGGCCGTCATGTGTGCTCTAGTTCAGCTTCTCCTGTTGAGACGCTAGAATCCGTTACCCAGTACGTGGTTGCTGGGACACCTGTCTCTTTAAGTCAGAAGCGTAAGCCTGGCTCCTCTCCTTCCTCCTCCCCGGCGGGTAAGGTTTCGCTTTCTTCCTCGGCCCCTACTTCTGCCTCTCTCGCTCCTTCCCCTCCCATTTCGGTGGTTGCGCCCCCTGTTCCTGCTATGGAGGTTTCTTTAGCCCCCACTTCCCTCTCGGTTGCTGCCCTTGCCGAGGTGCGCTCCCCTCTTTTTTACCCCCCCTGTTCCTGCTGCTGTCCTTGACTGCTCCTCTCCGTTGTCTCCTCCTCCTCCGGACCCCGCCCGCCCACGTATGATCTGTTCTCCCGCTTCCTTCCCTCCGTCTTTGCTCAGTTTACCCATGCCCCCTAACCCTGACTTTGCTGACCCTGATCCCGACCCTGATATTCTTTAACGTGCTCTGTTGCTCTTTCGCCTTTGTTTCTTCCTTGTTCTCTGTTTTTGTCCTTTCTCTTCTCGTCGTTGTCCATTCTTCAATGGAACGTTCGAGGTTATTACGCCAATTTCCTCGAACTCTAACTTCTGATTTCGCGGTTTTCGCCCCTTTGTGTCTGTCTCCAGGAGCCGATGCTTGGTGCTCGTCCTGGTCGTTTTCGTGGCTATTACTTCCTCCCCCCCCCCCCAGCCATTGCTGGGGGCTTCTAATTCTTCTGCTCCCTTGATTCGTGCTGATGTTCCCTTTGTTCCTTTACTTTTTCCTTCGCCTCTCCATTGTTCTGCTGCTCGTATCTTTGTGGGGAAATGGTACACAGTTTGTTCCATTTATCTCCCCCCGAGTGTCCCGCTTTCTCTTCCTGATTTGAAACACCTCCATGCCGGAGCCTGTGCTCCTGCTGGGTGACTTCAATTGTTGTCATTCTCTTCGGGGTGACGTTCTGACGAATACCCAGGGTCGCCTTCTTGAGCCGTTTCTCCTCTCTTCTTCCCTGTCTCTACTGAATTCTGGTGAGCCCACTCATTTGGACTCTCGGACTCGCACCCTTTCTTGTCTTGATCTTTCTCTCTGCTCTTCTTCTCTTTACTTAGATTTCACGTGGCAGGTTCTTGATGACCTCCATGGAAGTGATCATTTCCCCATCCTTGTTTCCTTTTTCTCTTTTCGCCCTTCCCTCTCTTTCCCTAGGTGGCAGTTTGCTAAGGCGGAAGGACCCTATTTACCATCAGTGCTGCTCTCTCTGACCTCTCCCTTCTGCCTCTCTCTCGCGCTCTCCTGCTTTTTCATGACACTGTCTTCAACGCTGCCCTCCGCTGTATTCCTCACTCTTCCTCTCGGGGTCCACGGAAGTACGTTCCCTGGTGGAATGTGGACTGTGCTCGGGCTGTCCGCTGTAAGCGTGCAGCCTGGAAGAGGCACCACCGTAGGCAGACGACCGATTCTTTTCTTTTCTTTCGGAAAGCGAGTGCGGTGGCCCGTAGGGCCATCCGTTTGGCTAAACGTGAATGTTGGGCATCTTATGTCTCAACAATTACGTCCGAAACTCCTCTGGCCCAGATCTGGAAGCGTATCCGCAAGATAGCGGGTAAGTTCGTTCCCGATGTTTCACCGGTCCTTCACCTCCATGATACTCTTGTGGCGGACCCGTTGCAGGTCGCTTCCGTACTGGGTTTCCACTTTTCTTCTGTTAGCTCTGGTATTCATCTTCCCCAATCTTTCCTGCTTCGTAAACCTGTCCTTGAGTCTCGTCCTTTAGATATCTGTACTCGTCTTCAGCTTCCCTATAATGATCCCTTCTCTCTCTCTGAACTTCGTTCTGCCCTGGCCCTCTGCGGTTCTACGGTGGCGAGCTCCGATGGTATTCATTATGAGATGCTTCGCCATCTCCCTCCGTGCACATCTCAGTATTTACTGAGTCTGTATAATCGGATCTGGGAGTCGTCGTCAGTGCCTGAGGACTGGCTCTATGCCGTTGTCCTCCCTGTTCGCAAACCGGGGTCTCTGGGTACTTCCCCTAAGGACTTTCGCCCTATTGCCCTCACAAGTTATGTCTGCAAACTCTTTGAACGTATGGTTAACGTTCGTCAGATGTGGTTCCTGGAACACCATCAACTCCTCTCCCCTTCTCAATTTGGTTTCCGCAAGTGCCGCAGCACGACAGATGTCCTGGTTGTGAGGAGATGGTTTACCAGCTCACTTACAATAGTGATCTTATGCCTGTGGGAGCCAGTACACTTGTTAAGTGCACTTGTTAAGTGGGCGGACTTAAGTTTGGTAACCAGCATCCGAAACATCTAGTGTTTGGGCTCATGTGAGAGCCCCAGTCATCAGCAGTCCATAAATGTTACCCTGGCTGGAGTAGCATGTCTGTGGACAGTGCTAGAGCCGATAGCATCATCTCATTGTATGGCATGAAGCTAGACTCCACTTTGCGCGGGAACAGCTAGGCCGCAGGCGTGGGGTGAGCTGTGGGCCTCCCGCGCTCGAGTCGTCGTCATGGAAACAGCCGCCATCTTATTAAACATCTTGAGCCGCCATGTTGGTCGGCCATCTTGGAGTTGCCCTAGGGGCTATGCTACACCGTCGCTGATTGGATGAGAGGGGTAGGCCGCTGTATGCCTCCCTCTCATTGGTTATTTCGAGGAGGACGCAGGAATCGTCGATGTAAGCATCATTCTGAACCCAACTGCCACTCTGTCAAGACGCTTCCTGTACTCAATTCGGCCAAATTGAAGTATAGGGCGTCGTGGTGGCTGGACTACTCAACTGCTTCACTTCCTGCTTCACCAACGACAGCGGTCGTCACAGAATCTGGCCGGAGTCGTCGCTTGGAGGGGAGAAAGACATTGTGTACAGTGGGTAGAGGTACAGTAATCTGGGATCGTGGGGAATGTGCATACGAGCAGTAACAGACTCGTAGATCCCATACCAGTGTTGATTAGACTTGCTAGTGCTCTGTAGCAGTCGATGGGAACTTGGAAATTCGTGTCAGGCAGATTTCCCATGGGTGTGTGAGACGCTATCATTGTGCGCATCACCTGGGGAAGAACGCTTCACTTCACCGGTGGGTCGAGGATGCGAACCGAGCCATGTTGAGTGGGAGGGGTTCGAGTGCGCGCCAATTGTACGAAAAAATACCACGTAAGGTATTACCGCCGCCTACCGCTGCCCTAAGCGAGCCAGCCACCTGTAGTGGGGGGCCTGATGTATGGGAATGGTGTGTAAGCCGGCAATGTGAATGAGTACGTACCTATGTGTGTATTTCTTGTGATCAGTTAGTCTCTAAAAGCTTGAATTCGAGGTCAAGTGTTCCGTCACATTGTCACGCAGCACCTGTGGAGGTGAAGTGGAGTGTGGGCGAGGAGATAATCACCCTTGTTGTCATCTTGTCAGTCCAGAGGGACTTACGTCTTGTGTACAGAGACGTACAGTGTGTGTGTGTGTGTGTGTGTGTGTGTGGGTACACACGGGAACAGAGTATACATAGATTAGCCAAGGACTGAGAGGATGTCCATGTAATAATTATATTATTCCATTGTGGTAATTAATCATTTTTGATCGTCCGTGGGACAGAGTGATATCATTTCCATGTGTAGTCTTGCAGGTGTGGAATTCCAACACTGAGCGCTCAGGTATGTGTAACGCCAGTGATTCCTGGCAATGATTATTGTGGAGTGTACCACAGTGTGGTCTAAATTTCTAGTATTGTTCCCAGGGCCGTGACAAGTGTGATTTATATATATATACGTATTGTGGTTGCAGTATTAACATAATTTTGGTAGAATTTGGTGAGTGACGAGGCTGGCTGGAGAGACCGCCATCGCTCTGTCGAGTAACGTAACTCTCGAGAGTGTTTATCGGCATGCGTGATCGATAAATCACTCACCCATGTGATTTAAGGAGTGCAAGATCTCCTTAGTGTTCCCAATAACGTTTGATAAATCACTCACCCATGTGATTTAAGGAGTGCAAGATCTCCTTAGTGTTCCCAATAACGTTTGATAGCTGTAGGCTACATGTGTCAGCAGTAATTAGATATATATATATATAATCGTAGTGTCACGGTGCCCAGTGTTATTGTGTTATTTACTGTGTGATGATTGAAATATTTTGACCTATGTTCTAGGGGTTATTGAGAGCACTGGGGTCATTTGCAACAGTAAGTAAGTAAGTGTGTGCAGTATTCTAATATTTGGAAATTAGAGTACTTGCTGTGTGTGTTATTGCAAAGGGGATGTTCTTTGATGGTGATTGTTGCTAGTGTTGAGCATCACCGTATGTGATTGCAGTTCAGTAAAGCCATTGTGGGGCAGTGTTCTAGAGGGTTCATGTCCTGCATGTTATTTTACTAGGTTCTGCAGTATTGTCATAGCAACCGGATTGTAACGTAAATCACTGTGATTTGTTAGTGTGATTTGTCATTGTCGTGGGTGAACTCGGCTGTAGACGAGTACTTGGGTATACATATATTCTCCTGGTTATCTGGTAGGACATCGAAGTCCAGTATTCAATGAGGTGATTGCGAGGCAATTAATATAACGTAACCAAGGGAACGCCCATTGCTTTAAGAGAATTTGTTCTTTGACAATTTGAGTAACGTAGAATACGTTTGGGTTAATTTATTTTCCTGCAAGCAGCTACGGTACTCTCAAGGAGCCTAGCCATCAGCCAGATAAGAATTAGAGTATTGTCTGTCGTAATTAACGGTCAGTGGGCCGGGTAATTGACGTGTTTCAGGAAGTCAAAATTATTAACCTCGATCCTTGTTTGATCGACTCACACGAAGGCTACATCGTTCCATTAACGTAACGTCGTTATTTATCTGCCCAGAAGTACCAGCACTTGATTGACTCGTGGGAGGAGTAATGTCATGTTAGAATAACATAAACGTGGTGCTAATTACTGTTATTAGCCACCTGAATTGGTCTGAGTATGGAAGGCTCAGACGGAATTCATACCTTAATGTAAATTGCTGAGCCAGTGTGAAAGGTTGCGTATTTTAATTGTTTAATTATTGATCTTGAGGATAGTAATTAATTACTCTAAAGGTAATCACGAGTAATTACCGTTCTCTTAGCACTTTGGACATTGTAAATCAGAGTTTACCATCGCTGAGTGATTAGTAACCGATTAACGTAAATTAACGTAACTAGTAAAGAGATTAATCAGCTGTCTGGTAGGACAGGGATTAATGGGATTTTCTCACTGAATGCTCGACGGGTAGAGTGTTGTGTAATTTCCGCGTTACTAGTGACAGTTGTAAGAGTTATTAATTTAACGTAAATGTTACCTTGTTATTAACGTAAATGTTATTTTGTTATTAACATAAATGTTATTGTGTTATTAACGTAAATCATTTATTATTGATTGTGGATCGTCCGTGGGACGGAGTGTTAACGTAAGGATTAATTTGAGGAAGGGTTGCTGGAGTTGCCAGTGAACCCATTAGTTATTGATGTCATTGAAAGACTTCTGATTTGATTGCATTGCAACCGCCATTGCAGGTGTAGACTGCACTGAGGCGTAGAACAGTTAGGAGGTTACTGGAGACGTGTTTCAGAACCTACTGTGTCATTTGTTGAAATTGTGATTATAGATCTGTTAGTTCTTGTTTCTTGTTGATTCCTCTGTGGTCACGCTTATGTTCTAGTTAGTTCATTATGCAGTCCGAGGGGCTGGTGTCTAGCTGTCATTGATAGTGTCACAGGAAGGATTTCGAGTAACGTCATTGACATTTATTTTTGTTTTGTTGTAGTAGTTAGTACTTTATTGAATAAACTAAGTTGTTATGGTTAACACTGTCTTTTCGTTACACCCCACACATTATTATTGTTATGCAAATGTTCTTCACACTCGACTAATAAAATTGAAACTGATTCTGAGCTTTGGACCAAATATACGGCACCACACAACAATAAATTATTGTTGTGAGAGCCCTTGACCTACTCACTAGATTCGCTTCGGCGAATGGCGAAGGTCGTCGGCCTAGTGGAGGGGATTTCAATTTTCATTGGGGTCTCGGCGTTTGCTCACGCCTAGTCAGTTGTTCATACATGGTCCCAAAGTGAGGAATGAGCTGCTTACTACACTGGTGTGTTAGCTAAGCAAGTCCTTCCTTAGGCGACCTAATTGAATATCACGACAGGAATAAAGGTTAAAGAATAAAAAAAATTCTTAGAAATTTTCCGAGCTCAATTCCTTATACCAATTACATTTTATTCCAAACTCACAAGTTACAAAAACTCTCACACTGGTGAACTTGGAGGTCTATATTCATACTGCTTTTGCTGCGAAGACCTCCATTATTGCCGTCCTTTTTGACCTGGAAAAGGCTTACGACACCACTTGGCGATATCATATTCTATCTCAACTTCATTCTTTTGGCCTTCGTGGTCGTCTCCCTCTCTTTCTCCGCAGCTTCCTCTCTCGTCGTTCCTTCGGGTACGCCTTGGTACCGCTCTCTCTGCCTCTTTTCAGCAATACGAAGGTGTGCCCCAGAGTAGTGTTCTGAGCACCACTCTTTTTTCTGGTTGCCCTCAAAGGTCTTCTTTCCTCTCTTCCTTCAGGTGTCTTCTCCGCTCTCTATGTCGATGATCTTACCCTTTGCTGTCAGGGTGATGATTTGCCTCTCCTTCAGCGCCGGCTTCAACTTGCAATTGATGCCTTGTCGTCTTGAGCCACCGATCATGGCTTCAAGTTCTCTACTTCTAAGACTTGTGCCATGACTTTTACGCGGAAACGGGTCGTTCTTCGTCCCTCTTTGTCACTTTATGGTCATCTCCTTGAGTACAAAGATTCCGCGAAGCTTTTGGGGTTATTCCTTGACACTCGTTTGTCTTGGTCTCCCCATATCTCTTACCTCCATGTTGAGTGCTCTAAGGCCCTTCCCCTCCTTCGGGTCTTGTCCCATAATTCTTGGGGGGCAGATAGGCGCACTCTCCTTGCTTTACATTCCTCTCTCGTCCTGGCTAAGCTCGGTTATGGTTGCCCTGCTTACTCATCTGCTTCTCCTTCTACTCTTCGCCGTCTTGATGCTTTGCACCATACTGGGTTGCGCTTCAGTTCTGGTGCCTTTCGTTCGACTCCCATCCTTAGCTTGTATGTTGACACTGGCTTCCTGTCTCTCCAAGACCGCCGTGATCGTTACTGTCTTTGCTATCTTGCGCGGTCCTTACAACATCCTTCCTCTCGCCTCTGTCGTGCTTTAACTTTTACCCCTCCTGCGGTTCCTGTTCCTCTTCACCACCTCCCTCTTTCTGTCCGGTTATCTCGCCTACAGGACTCTCTTTCCGTTCATATTTCTAATGTTTCTCCTCGTGTTGTTCCTTCTTTGCCCCCGTGGAGAGTCCCTCTTCCGCGGTTTTGTACATCCTTGACCCGTATCAATAAAGCTTTTACCCCTCCTACAGTTCTAAAACGCCTTTTCCTTGAGAACTTTTCTTCTCACTCCCGCTCCGTTTCTGTCTTCACCGATGGGTCTAAGTCTGCGGACGGTGTTGGCTACTCTGTTGTTTTTCCTGATCGCACTTATATGTGTCGCTTACCTCCGGAGACTAGCATCTTTACAGCGGAGCTTTATGCTATTCTCTATGCTCTTCGTCTCCTGCTTTCTCGTTGTCAGTTTTCCTTTGTAGTTGTTGACTCGCATAGTGCCCTCATGGCTCTAGGGTCCTTTAATCCGGTTCATCCAGTAGTTGTCGAGATCCAGCATTGGCTGTTTCTTGTTCACAGTAAATTTAAGTCGGTTGAGTTTTGTTGGGTTCCCAGCCATATTGGTGTGTCTTTAAATGAGTGTACGGATGCTGCCGCCAAGGAAGCTGTCCGCTCTTGTCCCATCTCTAATAAAGGTATTCCGTATTCCGACTTTTACCCGGTTATCCATTCCTCCGTCCTTACCCGTTGGCAGGCTTCTTGGTTGTCTGTTACAGGTAACAAACTACGTACTCTTAAATGTTGTGTTTCCTCGTGGCCGTCCTCCTTCCACCGTAACCGGCGGTGGGAAACAGCTCTGGCGAGGTTGCGTATTGGCCATACTCTCTTAACCCATGGTCACTTGATGGAGCGCCGCCCTGCTCCTTATTGTCCTAGTTGCATTGTCCCTCTTACGGTCGTGCATGTCCTTCTTGAAATGTCCTGACTTCCAGGACGAGCGTGTGTCTTGCTTTCCGACCGCCCCTCGCGGTCACCTGTCCCTCAATAGAATTCTTGGTGATTCGGATACTTCTGATATCGTTCGCCTTATGCGTTTTTGTTCTCGTATTGGCATCCTTGGTGATATTTAGCGCCCTCTGATTATTTTGCGCATTTGATGGTGCTACATAGCCTTCCCGGTTTGGTGCCTTCATTTGATAATTACTTACTTACTCTGCTGTGAAGATGCTAGCCTCTAAAAGGCGGCGACACACAGAAGTGCGGTCAGGAAAAACAACAGAGTAGCTCACACCGTTTGTTTCCCTCTTCGCCGATGGGTCTAAGTCTGCTGAGTGGGAGTGCGAAGAAAAGTCCTCATGGAAAAGACGTTCCAGAACCGTAGAAGGGGTAAAAGCTCTAGTGATGCAGGTCAAGGATGTATAAAACTTTGGAAGGGGGTCTCTCCACGGGGGCAAGGAAGAAACAATATGAGGAGAAACATTAGAAATACAAACGGAAAGTAAATCATGTAAGCGAGAGTCGGACAGAAAGAGGGAGGCGATGAAGAGGAACAGGAGGAACCCACAGTATGGTGCAAAGCATCAAGACAGCGAAGATTAGAAGGAGAAGCAGAAGAGTATGCAGGGCAACCATAATCGAGTTTAGCAAAGACGAGAGGAGTGCAAAGAAAAGAGCGTGCGCCGATCCGCTCCACAAGAAGTATGGGACAAAACCTTGGGTAGGTTAAGGGCCTTAGAGCATTCAACTCGGAGGTAAGAGATATGGGGCGACCAAGACAAACGAGTGTTAAAGATTAACCTCAAAAGCTTAGCAGAATCCCTGTACACAAGAGGATGACCATAAAGCAACAGAGGGACGAAGAACGACACGCTTCCGAGTAAAAGTCACAGCACAAGTCTTAGACGCAGAGAACTTGAAGCCATGATCGGTGGCCCAAGACGACACGGCATCAATCGCAAGTTGAAGCCGCCGTTGAAGGAGAGGCGAACTACCACCCTGACAACAAAGGGTAAGATCGTCAACATAGAGAGCGGAGAAGACACCAGAAGGAAGAGAGGAAAGAAGACCGTTGAGGGCAACTAGAAAAAGAGTAGCGCTCAGAACACTACCCTGGGGTACACCCTCATACTGCCTAAAAGGGGTAGAGAGAGTGGTACCAAGCCTCACACAAAAGGAACGACGAGAGAGGAAACTTTGGATGAAGAGAGGGAGATTCCCACGAAGGCCAAAATAATAAAGTTGGGACAGAATATGATTCCGCCAGGTAGTGTCATAAGCCTTTTCCAGGTCAAAAAGGACGGCAACAACGGAGGTCTTTGCAGCAAAAGCAGTATGAATATGAACCTCCAAGTTCACCAGAATATCTGTTGTGCTGCAGCACGTGCAAAAACCAAGTTGAGTAAGGGAGAGGTGGTGATAGTGTTCTAAGAACCTCATCAAACGAACGTTAACCATACGTTCAAAGAGCTTGCAGACACAACTCTTGAGGGCAATAGGGCGGAAGTCCTTGGGAGATTACCCGAGAGACCCTGGTTTCCGAACAGGGAGGACAACAGCATCGAGCCAGTCCTCAGATACTGACGACGACTCCCAGACCCGATTTGACAGACTCAGTAAATACTGAGACGCGCACGGAGGGAGATGGTGAAGCATCTCATAATGAAGGCAATCGGAGCCTACTGCCGTTGAACCGCAGAGAGCTAGGGCAGACTGAAGGTCAGAGAGAGAGAGAAGGAAGGGAGCATTATAGGGAAGGCGAAGATGAGTACAGAAATCTAAAAGATGAAATTCAAGAATAGGCTTACGAAGAAGGAAGGATTGGGGAAGATGAGAACCAGAACTAACATATGAAAAGTGTGAACCCAGTTCGGTCGCGAATTACAACGGGTCCGCCACATGAGCACCACGAGGCAAAGGACCGGTGAGACATCGGGAACGAACTTACCCGCTATATTGCGGATACGCTTTCAGACAAGTGGCAGAGGAATTTCGGACATAACGGTGGAGACATAAGACATTCAGCATGTACGCTTGGCCGCACGGATGGTCCTACGGGCCTCTGCACTCGCCTTCCAAAACAAAATCAAAGACTCAACTGTCTGCTGGCGGCTGTGCCTCTCCCAAGCTGCACGCTTACAGCAGACAGCCTGAGCACAGTCCACATTCCACCAAGGAACCCACTTCCGCGTTCTCCGAGAGGAAGAGCGAGGAATAGAGTGGAGGGCAGCGTCAAAGTGTCATGAAAAAGGAGGAGGGTACGAGAGAGAAGCAGAACGGAGAGGTCGGAAATAGTAGCACAGAGAGTAAAGAGGCGCCAGTTAGCCTCGGCAAACTGCCACCTAGGGAAGGAGAGAGGAGGGTGAAAAGAGAAAAAGGTAACAAGGATGGGAAAATGGTCACTGCCATGGAGGTCATCATGGACCCGCCACTTGAAATCAAAGTAAAGGGATGATGAGCACAGAGAAAGATCGAGACAGGAAAGGGAGCGAGTCTGAGAGTCCTAATGAGTGGGCTCACCAGAATTCAGAAGAGACAGGTGTTACGGCCACAATGGGTCGCAACCGGGTTCTTTGCTAGAGGAACTAAAGTTCTGGTATCCAACCCCCAAGTTAGTAGTGGCTTTCAAGGAGTGAGCTTGGTAATGCAAGTAAAACACAATGGGGGAGTTGCATTGAATACGACACATCATCAATTATCAATATATTCACATATAATCACTTGCCCATCACCTCATATAAAATCATAAAGGAAGTATTACTACAATGATATATACACAAATGTCGCTCTCGTAGGACACTAAGCGCTCCTCGATTTTTAAACGATGCAGTCTTGTCAGCTTCCGTGTTTCCTCAACACACAGTTCCGTACTCAACCAGTACTGGGAAACATCAACGAGTCTACCCTAGCCACGGGCCAGCCTATACACAGTCTCACTAGGTGCTCCTCGTGAACGCCCACAATCACTCTCCAGCCTGGTGCTGGCAGAAAACATCAGCCTCGCGCTGCTGGGCCTCTTCACTAACAAATACAAGGGTAGTGAACCCCTGGCAGGAGCTTCTTGCAACTTGCTAGTTACACTCCACCGTAGCACCTTACTGTCAGTCGTCTCTTCCTGTAGTCAGTCCCGGGATACGCCGAATTCTGTCACTGCCACATCACAGGCAGACCATAGAACACTACACAGTTCCTCTTCGGCGATGGCTCACTGCTTCCGTAAAGCAGAATGGAGTAGAAATATAATTGCTGCCCTGGGTAGACTGACTGTCCTCGTACCACAGCAGCCCTACGTCGCCTCTGTGGATACAGACACGTCATCAGTAAGCTGGCCAGTACATGAGACACTAGGAAATACCACTTACGGACTCTGACATAAACATACAACTCTTCCTACAATTAATGGCGCTGATTTTCTAGGCGCCACCCCACCAGAGGTCAGCAACAGCTACATCTCGAGCTGACCAGGACAGGAATATAGCGCCTCTTGCTGGTATCTTCCTGCCACCACTAGATGGCGTCGTCCATTTTGTGGGGGTTTCGGGAATGGACTCACAGATGGCATTGACGTCGCTGCTCCATTCTCCGACGATGGAGTCGGGTTCGTAACAACAGGGAAGAAGAGAGGATGAAAGGTTCAAGGAGGTGACCCCGGGTGTTTGTCAGCATATCACCCCAAAGGGCATGACGACAATTGAAATCACCCAGCAGGAGCACAGGCTCCGGCAAGGAGTCCAGGAGGTGTTTTAAGATCGGGAAGAGAAAGTGGAACAGTGGGGGGGGGGATAAATGGAACAAACCGTGTACCATTTACGCACAAAGATATGGGCAGCAGAACAGTGGAGAGGCGATAAAAAAAAGTAAGGGGACGAAGGGAATATCAGAACGAATCAAGAGAGCAAAAGAGTTATTGGTCTGGGGGGGGAGGAGGAAATTGAAGTTGGAGGTCATGGAAATTGGCGTAATATTCACGGATGTTCCACTGAAGAATAGACATCGACAAAAAGAGAAAAGATAGCAACAGAGAACAAAAAAGAAAGGTGAAAATGTAACAGCATGTTTAAGAAGCACAGGGTCAGGATCAGGGTCAGCGTAGTCAGGGTTAGGGGGCATGGGTAAAGTGAGAAAAGGAGGAAGGAAAGGAGCGGGAGAATAGACCAAAGGTGGCCGAGCTGGATTCAGAGGAGGAGACAACCGAGAGGGGCGGGCAAGGAGAGCAGGAGGAGGGGCAGAAAGAGGGGAGCACACATCAGCAAGGGCAGTAACCGAGACGGAACTGGGGGCCAAAGAAACCTCCCCAGTAAGAATAGGGGGCTCTACCACCGAAGCGGGAGGAGAAGGAACGATAGAAACAGAGATGGGGCGAAGAAGAAAGCTAATCCTTCTTACCTACCGGGGAGGAGGAAGGAGAGGAGCCAGGTTTCCGCTTCTGACTTAGAAACAGGTGTCCCAGCAGCAATGTACTGGGCAACAGACTCTAGCGTCTCAATAGGAGAGGAACGAGAGCGAACAACATGACCAATTGGAGAGCGATGGACATCGGCGTGGAGAGCCAAGAGACAGAGGAGAATGATGGGAAGGAGGACCAGAGGGAGAGGAGAAAGAAGAAACAGGAGACATGACAGACTGGGTAGAAAAAAGGGGAACCCTAGACAGAACCAGGAGGGGGGAATCTCCGGGACAGAATGGAAAGAAACAGGGGAGGTGGTGGGCTTGTCCGGGTCTAAGGCTTCGAAACGGTTGAGAGATTGAGGAAGGTGGGAAGGACGAGGAGAGGAAGAGCCCACCACGCGAGCATAAGAGACGCCAGCGAAAGGGGGAAGACGATGAACTTGGCGCCTAGCCTCAGAAAAAGATAAACGGTCCCGGTGCTTAAAGTTGAGGCCGGCTGCCTCAAGTTTGTGACGTATACACGTGAGGGAGATGGTAGGGAGGTACTCACTGCAATTGAGGCTGCGGGCCTGGGGAGAAGTGCACTCCAACTTAGAGTGACCCTCGCCTCCTCACAAGGGACAGAGAGAGACAGGACTAGAGCATTTGAGGCCACTATGCCCAAACCTCCAGCACTTATTGCAGAGCCGAGGAGATGGAATATACTACTGAATGGAGGATCTGGCACCAGCAAGAATGACAGAGGGCGGAAGGGTCCTACTATCAAAGGTAATCTTCACAACCCGAAGGGGCAGACGGCGATGACCACGAGGGGGACGAGTAAACGTATCCACCTGAAGGACAGAATGACCCTGCTCCTCGAGGATATGCTTGATATCGTCGTGGCAGTATTTTAGATTCCTAACACCAGTTGCAACATGGTGCAGGAGGAGAACAGTGCCAACACTGGCATTCAACCGAGCGTTCTTCGAGACCCGAACAGGGGTTTCGCCAATGCAGGATAAGGCTGCCAAGTGGGTGGCTGCATCCTGAGGAGCAGCAGCAACGACACGGGTACCAAGACGGGTGGGGTTGAAGGTAACAGTGGCATCTACTGAATCTACAAGATGCCTATGAAGGGAAAAATCGTCAGGAGTTGAATCTAAAGGATGGAGGTCAAAGTACTTAGTCCACGTAGCAGGACCAAACAAAGCATGGCATGAATTAGTATGGGAAGGGACCATACGAGAGCGGCCGTGGCGGGGACGGCGATGAAAACCTTTAGAGGGAGATGGGTCATAAGGTGCAGTAGTCACAATAAGAGATGGAGTCGTGCAAGGGGACGATGCGATCACCACAGCAGGCTTGGGGCTCGACCCAGCCAGAGAGGAGGGAGGAAAGCATGGAGGAAGAGTCCGGTCTGGGCCTAAACCGGGCCCTGTAGCGGGGGCTAAAGAGCCCGGTCTTCCAGGACGGTCCGACTCAGGGGACTGGTCGCCCACCCCATGAGCCTGAGTTAGAGAAGTCGTGTCGTCATCCATACAACACACAATTTCATAGGTTTGGGACCTGGAACCAAGGGATACCACCTTCCAGGGCAGCCAGGGAGGCCGAGCGCGGAAAGGTGCGTCGTCCCCAGCGGTGCTCCCCATTTTAAACAGGGGAGTCCTACTACATCGTCCATTCTCTCACACTGGTGCTATGACCCTATTCCGCCTATCGCCCCAGCCTGGCCACCCAACCATCCACTCAGGGCGGCCCCTCACGGGCGACCCCTCCAGCGGGTGGTCCGATGGTTCACAAGGCCCCTACGTGGTGCCCTTCAGCACGTACACCACCCAAAGAGGGGGCAGGAGAGGGGGCAAAAGCAACCCTCACTGGTCCCAGGGAGGTGTACGTGAGCCCCTCACCACAGCGAGGTGGCACCATGGAGGGGTTGAAGCCTAATGTAATACTCTTTCCTATTGATTCCTTTCTTCAAAATAAGTGGTTCATAGTTCGTACCAGCCTGATGTTGCAGCTGCGGTGTTGTGTCACTACATCTTCTGCATTCGTCTATTATCTTAATTATTAGCTTATTCCATGTTATATTCTGGTATGCAAATGTTTACATGTTTTCTCTTGTTTACAAGTTTTGCAGCCTCATCTGCAAAGACATTCCCCCCAGTATTCTTGCATGACTTGGCACCCAGTTGATAAATATTATATTACGTTAGTATTATATTAAGCCTAAGACGTAATCAATTTTAAGTTTTAGGCATAATATTTTCGTACATCTGGGAGCCCCTATTATGTCTTGCATTGCTTCGTTTTGAATAACCACAACATATGCCCAATGTCCAGGAGAAAGTGAGTAAGGCATGTAAGACATTAGCACTGTCCTGTTCCTAGACGGGGCCCCTGTGATTGCTATCATATTCAGTTGCAATTTTGCCTTTCTCAGATATTGAATTTCCTGTTTGAAGGTCATCTTAGAATCTATCCATACGCTAAGATATTTGTATCGAGTAAGTCACTGTAGGTTAATGTCTTGAATTAACAAGGTGCCTGATTTACCAGAGGACCACTAACCCTAGTGGCCTCGAAGAGGACAGGAAGCCGGCGGCATGTCGAAGGTCCTCAACATTTGCCTTTATGATCTTTTCCATGTAAATTTTAAAACAATTTTGTCAGTTACGCCTTCTGCGGGTAGGCGTTTCCATGGGTTAATGTGAACTGTAGGTGAAAAAGCATCTCCTGTTCTCAGTCCTACATTGTGGCTGGTTGAGCTAGAAACCATTGTGCCTTGTTTGTGATACATCTGACCGTCTGAAGAAAATATCTGGAATCAACATCCTCTAACCTGTTCAGTATTTTTAAAGTTTCAATGAGATCCGCCCTGTAATGCCTGGTTTGCGGTGTTAGCCCTGTGGCCTTCAAGCGTTCCCGATATGAGAGATGACTGGCGCAACCAATAACATCTGAATTTGGCCGTTTGCCCGTGTCGCAGAGAATGGACATAATTTGAAAATGAAAAAAAAATTTAAAATAAATTTTGGATTTTTGTTTTCCAAATAATAAGTTATGGGTCCTCCGGTAGGTTAGGAGGGCAGGAAGATCTCCTATGGTTTCAAAACGTCATGAAAACCGTTAATCGAAAGTTTCCTCTCCTAATATGAGTAAGCCGGACGACTCAAAACAGAAAACGGGACAGTACATCATGCTCATGAGGCTCTTTCAAATTATGTCCATTTTTGGCCATACATGCAAACGAAGGAAAAGTGACGAAATATTAAGAGGACGGGTTAGGAATGACTTGTTGCCCAATGATGCACCTCCTCCAGAACAGCTATGTCCTTCTGAAAATGAGGTCTCCATGCTTGTATACAGTAATCCAAAAGGGGACGCACCAGAGATTTATACATCTGAACACTTTCCTTGTTTTCCTTATCGGAAGGTCTTTGAGTCTCTGGTTACCATTTCCAAAAATGTGATCAAGTTTGCAATTCATAATCTGTTTAACAATCCATGTTGTGTTGATTGTACAAGATTGCAATGGTGATTAATTCCCTCCCTGAGGATTCTCTCCATGCGCTTGCAGATGTGTGATGTCAAGGTGATCGGCTGGTAGTTTTATACTGAGCTCTTTCTGCCTTTCTTGAAAATAGAAGTGACATTTCCATATTTCAAATCTAGGTGGGGACTACCCTATGGTCCAGAGATTTTGTCAAGTACTTTCAGCGGTAGGCATAGTTCTTCTGCCAGTTCCATTAAGACTTTGGATTTAATTCCATGCACACCTGGGGGCTTTTGAGTCTTTTAGCCTACTTCATTTGAAAGGCGGTGTTTTTATGTTCTTTGGTCTTAATAGAGTGCATTCTGGAGTGCAGTCACCTAGTTTCATTGCCCTAGACTTCTGTGCAAATATTTTTAGTCATAAAATGCTGCATTCAGATGTTACTTTATTTAGCGCCACTTGTGCTTTATTAAAAAGTGAAGGACCTGTTACGACTACTGCTATGTCATCGGCAAGGCTTAGCAATTTAACTCCTACAAATGTCATGTTAACGAGGTTTTCTATATGGATGTTAAAAAGAATAGGACTGAGGACGACTCCTTGTGGAGTACCTCTCTCATACATGACACTTGGCCTTTCAGATTTACTTTGGCATACCTGTGAATCTTGAATCCATGCTAGCATTTTTATCTTGACACAATTTTATAATTAATGTGCGTAAAAATGCTTGTTGGCTTGCAAGTTCGAAGTTTTTTTTTTTTTTAGATGAGGGAAGATCACTATAACCTAACCTGACTTGACTCTTCCTACGAATATTGCCATGCAGTTTGCAGTACCTACTCCTCCAGTAAAACCAAATATATTCTTATGTTGGTCTCAAGTCATTCAAAGTAGCCCCCCCCCCCTACAACCATCAGTTCTGCAATTTTACTAATACATGAAGTTACTGAAATAGGTCTGTAATTGCCATTGTCTTTCGGTTTAGTAATCGGAATGATGTCTGCTTTCTTTTAAGAGGTCGGTACTTTGCCTAGCTTCCATGATGCATTGATAACGTACAATAACCCTTTTTCTCCAGCAGGACCTACATGTGCGATTATTGAATATGTAATGTTCAGCACCTGGTGCAGTGTTATTACCACCTTTTTTTGGCTCTGATTAGTTCTTGTTTTAGTAAAGGGAGTATCACATTCGTCACTTGTACCTATGCTCTCTTGAATGGCCGTCAACCTTTCCAGTTTTTCATTTCGCCTTCTGACCATTGGAGGAAGCTGACATGAAGCTTTTCTTGCAAACGGGACAGCAAGTCACTCAGCCTCCTGCAATGGTTGAAAACATGCATGTTGTCGAGGTGGTCGACCTAACGTTGTTTTAATCTGTCCCAATATCTTTCCAAGACTACAATGTTCTTTTTGAGTGACACCATTCACACCATCTTGCCTCCTTTTACTCTTTAGAAACTTCTAACTTCTGATATCATTGCTCTTAGCAGAGTTCTTCCGTCTGGTGTGCGGTTTCTCTAGAGATGTTTTCTGTGGTTTTGTTCTTTAATTTCCTGACTGAAATAAATAGTTCTTATGTTTTGTGTTTCCTGGGATGATGACTGGAATAGCCGTTTCAGCAGTTGTAATGGCTTCCTGGAGATTGGTCTCATATGTCCGAATCCTTGGGTGGCGTGTATGTAGCATGCCATTTTTCAAGCTCGTCCTGGTATATATTTCAGTTGGCCTTTATTACATTCCATGTAGGTTGTGCAGGTGGTGTAGGAGATCTTTATGTTTAGTGTTGTAATAGTAGCATAGTGGTTACTGATCACCGGATCTACTTCACACTTCGCTTGGTGCTTGAGTGCAGTTACGATTAACTTTAGAACCTCCTTGAATGTGTGGGGGTGTTCTCCAGGGTAGAGAAGTGTAATCTCAAGTACTTCTCGTAGAACTTTAGCAAAATGGCACTTATCTGCATTGGCTGGCCCAGTCACACCTACCTCCCGATTAAGAGCATTAAAATCCCAGGTAATAATTGTATCATGCACCTCCATGGCAAGCACTTCCTCTGCTAGTTTACATCTAGAGGCTTGTAGACTCTATATACGAGGAGCTCGATATTAGCCATATTCACCGTTACTCCTAATACCTCTACTCATCCTCACACGAAACTGGTTATATTTTCTTCCTTGGTATGGTGTTAATCTACAAGGATCATTAACTCTTCGTCTCCCTCTGTTCATGCGGTATAATATATTAGAGATATCCAGCTAATCTGAAGGATTTCGTGGCTGGGTAGACAGTTTCTTGCAAAACTATTACACCTGCTTTTGTACCGATTGCAGCATCCTGAAGAGTGGGTTTTTATTTCCATGACATCGTTTGTTCTAATAAAGAATTCGTAATGAATAGACAACGGTTTCTGTTGGTGTGCCTTTCCTAATAGAACTCCTCTTCGGAATCGACCACCATATTCTACACTACACTAGCAGTGTCGCTGCAAATTGGACTGAATTGATTGTTTATATCCGTCTTCTGTATTACAAGATATCATTGATCTTGATTCGCCACTGCTTCCTGAAATGTCTTTTGTGGATCTGATGGTGGGATGTAACTATCTGACTGTTATTGTTGGTCTATGTCCATGTGCTTGTCCTCTTGTACTACTTCTTATCTTGTACTGTTTCTTATGTAACTGTGGTCTACTGCACGATCTTCTCCATTATTACACAAGTGATTGCTAGAGTCTTGTTGAAAGGCATTCTGCACCATCTGTAAGCAGTTGGTAATGGTCTTTACCGTGAGCTACAATGTTTTTCATCTGGACCTCCGTAAAACTGTAAATCTGTATTATAGACTCCGAAAATTATTATTTTGTTTCCATGTTGTATTTCTGCAGTGGTTTTGTGCATTTTCTGATTTAGAGCTGTGTGATGAATTGTGTTCTATGAGCGTTGGCTTTTTTTGTGGCTGTGCACAGGTGTTCCAGACATTAATGTTCATGTATGTACTGCTGGTCTGTGATTATCCTGACCTAAGCTGCCTGCACCTTTCCGTGTGGTAGTTCTCCAAGCATGATGTTTCCTCCTCAACTTGGACATTTGGCTGTTGTCTGGTTTACCTTGTGCTTGGCTGTACAATTTTTGGTTGGATGCCTCAAGGCTGCACACTCGCCTCTCATGCCCGGTGCAGCGTGTTTGATGGTGGCCGTATTTTTGACACCTGAAGCAGCGCAGGGGTTCCGGGACGTATGGTCTCAATATATTCCCCAATTTCAAATATTTCTGGCGGATGTCCCATAACAGTCACCAGAAACTGACGTGTCACCGATTTGCATTCAAGATTTGCCTGTGTTCTAGGATTGGATCCAGTGGAAGTCGACTGGATATTTCAACAGCACGACTTTTATGCGTCATTTTTAAGAGTCCAGCTTTTCGAAGCATTCAGGTTTTCCTTGCAGGAATGTTACCGTATCTAGGTAATTTGCAGTCTTTTGGTCTAGCTGTGTCATTATAATTTCTCGTTTCACGTTGACAGTGATGGAATGTTTGAGCTCTGGTTGGCGCTTTTCCATTGCCGTTACTATGCCATATGCTGCAGGAAAGTTGTCTGTCTGTATTATGGGTTTTGGAATTTTGCAATTCTAAGTCTACAATTTGGAAAGATGTGCAGAGTGACACTGGCTGGTGTGTGACTGGTGCTGTTCTCTCTAGGTACATTATGTCTGGATTCTTGCTGATAGAAGTATTTGGTGTAGCCTCGATAGCAGTTTTCTTCTCTCTTGCTGTACCTCGGTGAACTGTCCCTCGTGTCTGAAAACTGCTTCCATATCCTCTTTTCCCTCGACTTCCTGTTGACACTACCCGTTGACGTCTCTCCGTAGGGAGGGCCGATTCACATTTCTACCTAATGACTAAGACACTCCTAAGTCTGGATAAATTTATTTCCCTTCAACGGAGGTCGTAAAATGACTTTCACAGATGGAATCTGGGATACCTAACACCTAGTTTAGCAGCTTGGTCTACCTTTCCCTGTCAAGATCAGTACACCTTTAAAAGTGTGATGTCACGGGTTCGGGCCTAATCCGATTAGGCCCGATTTGCCTAATAAGCCAAGTTTTCATGAATTAATATATTTTCTCTAATTTTTTTCTTATGAAATGATAAATATATCCATTTCATTATGTACGAGGTCAATTTTTTTTATTGGAGTTAAAATTACCGTAGATATATGACCGAACCTAACCAACCCTACCTAACCTAACCTAACCTATCTTTATAGGTTAGGTTAGGTTAGGTAGTCGAAAAAGTTAGGTTAGGTTAGGTTAGGTAGGTTAGGTAGTCGAAAAACAATTAAATCATGAAAACTTGGCTTATTAGGAAAATCGGGCCTTGCATAGTAGGCTGAGAAGTGCGTTCTGGCTACTAGGTACGACATATATATATATATATGTCGTACCTAGTAGCCAGAACTCACTTCTCAGCCTACTATTCAAGGCCCGATTTGCCTAATAAGCCAAGTTTTCCTGAATTAATATATTTACTATAATTTTTTTCTTATGAAATGATAAACCAACCCTTTTCTCTATGTATGAGGTCAATTTTTTTTATTGGAGTTAAAATTAACGTAGATATATGACCGAACCTAACCAACCCTACCTAACCTAACCTAACCTATATTTATAGGTAAGGTTAGGTTAGGTAGCCAAAAAAAGCTAGGTTAGGTTAGGTTAGGTAGGTTAGGTAGACGAAAAAACATTAATTCATGAAAACTTGGCTTATTAGGCAAATCAGGCCTTGAATAGTAGGCTGAGAAGTGCGTTCTGGCTATTAGGTACGACATATATATATATATATATATATATATATATATATATATATATATGTCGTACCTAGTAGCCAGAACGCACTTCTCAGCCTACCATGCAAGGCCCGATTTGCCTAATAAGCCAAGTTTTCCTGAATTAATATATTTTCTCAAATTTTTTTCTTATGAAATGATAAAGCTACCCATTTCATTATATATAAGGACAATTTTTTTATTGGAGTTAAAATGAACGTAGATATATGACCGAACCTAACCAACCCTACCTAACCTAACCTAACCTATCTTTATAGGTTAGGTTTGGTTAGGTGGCCAAAAAAAGTTAGGTTAGGTTAGGTTAGGTAAGTTAGGTAGTCGAAAAACAATTAATTCATGAAAAATTGGCTTAATAGGCAAATCGGGCCTTGCATAGTAGGCTGAGAAGTGCGTTCTGGCTACTAGGTACGACATATATATATATATATATATATATATATATATATATATATATATATATATATATATATGTCGTACCTAGTAGCCAGAACGCACTTCTCAGCCTACTATGCAAGGCCCGATTTGCCTATTAAGCCAATTTTTCATGAATTAATTGTTTTTCGACTACCTAACTTACCTAACCTAACCTAACCTAACTTTTTTTGGCCACCTAACCAAACCTAACCTATAAAGATAGGTTAGGTTAGGTTAGGTAGGGTTGGTTAGGTTCGGTCATATATCTACGTTCATTTTAACTCCAATAAAAAAAATTGTCCTTATATATAATGAAATGGGTAGCTTTATCATTTCATAAGAAAAAAATTTGAGAAAATATATTAATTCAGGAAAACTTGGCTTATTAGGCAAATCGGGCCTTGCATGGTAGGCTGAGAAGTGCGTTCTGGCTACTAGGTACGACATATATATATATATATATATATATATATATATATATATATATATATATATATGTCGTACCTAGTAGCCAGAACGCACTTCTCAGCCTACTATGCAAGGCCCGATTTGCCTAATAAGCCAAGTTTTCATGAATTAATGTTTTTTTCGACTACCTAACCTACCTAACCTAACCTTACCTAACATTTTCGGCTACCTAACCTAACCTAACCTATAAAGATAGGTTAGGTTAGGTTAGGTAGGGTTGGTTAGGTTCGGTCTTATATCTATAATAATTTTAACTCCAATAAAAAAAAATGGCCTCATACATATTGAAATGGGGAGCTTTATCATTTCATAAGAAAAAAATTAGAGAAAATATGTTATTTCAGGAAAACTTGGCTTATTAGGCAAATCGGGCTTTGCATAGTAGGCTGATAAGTGCGTTCTGGCTACTAGGTACGACATATATATATATATATATATATATATATATATATATATATATATATATATATATATATATATATATATATATATATATATATATATATATATATATATATATATATATATATATATGTCGTACCTAGTAGCCAGAACGCACTTCTCTGCCTACTATGCAAGGCCCGATTTGCCTAATAAGCCAAGTTTTCATGAATTATTACATTTTCTCTATTTTTTTTCTTATGGAATGATAAAGCTACCCATTTCATTATGTATGAGGTCAATTTTTTTTTATTGGAGTTAAAATTAACATTGATATATGACCGAACCTAGCCAACCCCACCTAACCTAACCTAACCTATCTTCATAGGTTAGGTTCGGTTAGACAGCCGAAAAAGTTAGGTTAGGTTAGGTTATGTAGGTTAGGTAGTCGAAAAACAATTAATTCATGAAAACTTGGCTTATTAGGCAAATTGGGCCTTGCATAGTAGGCTGAGAAGTACGTTCTGGCTACTAGGTACGACATATATATATATATATATATATATATATATATATATATATATATATATATATATATATATATATATATATATATATATATATATATATATATATATATATATATTGTGACGGTGTTCCCCCCTTGTAATTCTCCCACGCCTGCAGTAAGAGTCATGTCTACTTTTCCCAAGCGTTCTCTACGTTGCAGGCTACAATTTGATATATGGGAGAGAGTGAAATGTTCTCGGAGAGCCGAGAAATTTGTGAAATAGTAATGTTTTGGCCTGTGGTTTAGGCCCTTTAGGGAGCCAAGATGGCGCTGGCCTCCCTGATCTCCCGCCAAAACCGTGTGACGTCAGTGGCACCGGATTGGTCACCGACAGCAATGTGGCACCGGGAGCCAATGAAAACTTCCCATAGCGAAAGTGACGTCACGAAGCAAGGGGTTCCGGGCCGCGCGCCACTCTGGCGCCATCAGTCAGACACGACACGTCATAGAGGTCGGACGTGCGACGGTTGGTCCTGTCAGTTGGACAGTTGTTCCCGCTCCCGTGGATTTACCCGTCACCTGAAGTCCGCCAGTACTCTGAGAAGTCTTCCCTAGTTCATGTGTTGAACCAGAAGAGGGAATTGACGGTTATTTGAGCAACAAGTGCTCCAGTCAGGTACTGTGCCAGTAGCAGTGAAGCCGTGCAGTGACGTACGTGACGTCTGTGGCAGTTCACCAGTTCGTGACAGCGTAGTGGCAGACGGAGCCACTGGGTAGCTGAGGAAGAGAGGACTATTTGGGGAAACCGGACGACTGTAGCTGAGACATAGGCGACAGCCGTTGCTGGGAGAAGACGACGGCCAGGAGACCGACTCCAACCTTCAAGAAGTCAAGAAGGAGGACGGACCTGCAGTGAGGAGGCACGGAGACGACGCGCTAAACGGTGGGACGACGAGAGGCTCTGGTAGGACACGACGACGTGTAGTGTGGGGGCGTTCCCGACACGAGGACCAGGAGCTACATCTCGACTCTCATCGGAGGATAGGGTGAAGTAGGTGTTTCTAGTTCCCTCCCCATTCCCCTTTAGTTAGCTATATTATTCGGCTATATTATCTAGCCTGAGGATTTTATATGTCGTGAGCAAGTCTCACCCATGTCACGGTAAAGCACCAGTGTGCTAGACAGTACTATCAAGAGTACTTGTAATATTCATGTTGATTATTGGTGTGTGCAGGCACCAGGAACAAGTGATAAATTTACTGTGTTGTGTATATCATTCTATAGATTTTGATATGAACATATAGTGGTAAATTATATATAATATTATGCCAGTATTTGAAAGTTAGGCTGTGTGCCCAGAAATCATTTATTTTCCATGTATTGATATTTGATGTGACTGCATTATATATGCTATGTTCATGCAGTGATAAGTCGTTTGTGAGGACAGTGAATTATTGCGTTATCGCCCACGAGAGAAAGTACTGAAAACTCCAGTGTTAATAGTTCTTAATATATTGTTGAGTGAAGAACAATGTGAAGCCATTACAGTGAGTCATTATAGCATTGATGGTAGAAAAGACTGTTTGAGCCTGAGTACAGTGTAACTAAGTAATACGGTCTATTTGTGCCAGTATCGAGTGTGCGAGTTTCTAGTAATATTGGAGAATTTAAAGAAACAGCGCGCGTGAATCTAGAAAACAAGCAAAGCTTTCGCGCGGAGAAGCCACGCGATCAGCTGTTCTTGACACTTGATGATGAGGGGAGATGTTGCCTCCTTATGATCGCATAATATTCGTGGGAATTGTCGGCTGCGTCATGATCAGTTGATTTTTTGATTATTGCTTGGCCTTTGTGACATCTTTCATACATTTTAAGTAAAATACAAAACTATCCTTCTGTTTATATCATCCCCTCCATTGATCTTGTGGCTATACTATACCTGTAAGCATAGAGTGATAACAATAAGTACCTGCCTGATTCCTGATCTTTGAGTGTGACCTTGCCAAGGCTACCACTAAATACACTAGTCCACTGATGGTGTTACTGGCCACCTAAAACACCAGTTGGCGACCTTGTGGTTAACCGTAGAGCCCGATTGTTGGGGAGGGCACACGACAGTCAAGTGCACGAGCCGTGTTCTCACTCTTTCTTAATTAGAGGCCGTTAAGATTGACTGGGAGACTCTCCTGGCGTGCAGTGGCGCCGTGAGGATCGAGGGAAGACCTGCAGGGCTACGGTGAGTGACCTTGAGCATAGCATTTGCTCACCCCAGACTAGAGAGAAGAGAGGTGAAACCCCAACATTGGCGACCTCGCCAGGATCTAGATCGGAGTAAAGGTTGCAGTGGTACTTGGCAGTGGTGTTAGAGATCAGGTGCAGGTTAACACTCATAGCACAAGATGGAGGATAATAAAGTAGCAAGGTTTATTGACTCTAAAGACGTACAGGTGCTGGAAGAGTGCACCAAGGCACAGTTACAGGCTATAGCGGATCATTTTGGAATAAAGCTGAAATCTGCCCGAGTTGGTGAAAGAAGACTAGAGATAATGGCTCAGCTCAAGGCTCGAGACGAAGCTTTGGGGGAGGAACGGCCCCAAACACCTGCCAGTGAGGGTGAACGCCTGAGTATTGGTGGAAGCAGCAGGGGATCCAGCGGCAGCAGGGGATCCAGCGGCAGCAGGCACAGCGTGAAGCTGGAAATAATGAAGTTGCAGCTGGAAATACAGATGAAGCGTGAAGAGCGAGAAGCAGAAGCGCAGCTGAGGAGAGAAGAGGCACAGCAGCGCAAGGAAGAGCGAGAAGCAGAAGCGCAGCTGAGGAGAGAAGAAGCACAGCAGCGCAGAGAAAAGCGAGAAGCAGAAGCGCAGCAGCGCAAGGAAGAGCGAGAAGCACAGCAGCGTAATGAAGAGCAAGACGCACAGTTAAGGCGTGAGGAGCGAGAAGCACAGTTGGAGCGTGAGGAACGAGAAATACAGCTACACCGGGAAGAACGAGAGCGAGAAGCACAGCAGCACATCGAAGAAGTTAGGCTGAGACGACAGGAAATAGAAGCCAAAAAGGAAGTAGAGCTGAAGCGAATTGAATTAGGACTAAGTGTACCTGCTCCGCCGCCACAGGAAGACCGACGAGTGAGGGAACGAGACCTGCCGGTCTATGTGCCTAGTGAAGCCGAAGATTTCTTCGATCACTTTGAGAGAGTTGCTGCTATGAAGAGGTGGCCGAGGTCGGAGTGGGCGGAGTTGGTCCAAGGGAGGCTCACAGGTGAAGCTCGTGAAGCCTTCACGATGCTCGACCTCCAGGAATGCACTAACTACGATGCGGTAAAACGAGCTGTGCTCCGTTCCTTTAAGCTCACGCCAGAGTGTTACAGAAAGAGGTTTAGAGAATGTACCCGGTCGCCAGGAAAATCGTATGCGGCGACGGCGAGGCACATAGAAAGGAAGCTCCTTAAGTGGCTGGACTCCGAGGAAGCGAGGTCGGCCGAAGAGATCAAGGAACTAATGGCCATGGAAAAGTTTATGTCCGTGCTCTCTCCTGAGATCAGGATGAGGATAAAGGAGGCGGACATAAAGAACCTAAGGGCCGCAGCCGACCGAGCCGACATGTTAGAGGAAGTACTACGCCCAAGCCGAGAGGGACAGCATCGATCACCCGCGTACTCCGGAAGCAGTAGGAATTATAGGAGGACGAATGGATGGAGGACAGGAGCGAGTTCTCCCAGGTCCCACCGCGCGAGATGGGACGACAGAGGAACAAAAGATGTTGTGGAACCGATAGATGAGAGCCCGGACGTTGTTACTGCAACGAAGGAAACGACAAGTGAGGCGAGAAGGACACAGGGTGTGACGGTCTCTGGAGGCAGTGCTAAGGCGAGCGGTGGCGGTTGGTCTCCGCCGAGGGGCCGCTGCTACAACTGCGGAATCATCGGACACGTCGCGCGGGAGTGCAGACGCTTTAAGCAGCGGGGACACGTTGCTTTAGTGGTGTTCGAGGACCAGAGGGCCGAGGGAGTGCGGGATGAACCCGTGCTGAATGGGGAGAAGAAAGTTCACCCATTTATGTGTCAAGGAACCGTAAGGATGGGGGTCGCAGACCCCATCCCAGTGAAGATGCTAAGAGACACCGGGGCTGACTTTACCCTGGTAAGTGAAACCCTGTTCCCCGAGGGTTACGAAAGTACCAGTGTGGGGGTGGCACGGGTGGCCACTGTGGGAGGCCCAGTGAGGATGCCCCTACACCAGGTAACTTTAGATTCCGAATATGGCTGCCAGACCCTTGTGGTGGGAGTCTGTACATCAATGCCCAAGATGGAGGCACAGGTCATCTTGGGGAATGACGCGTGTGGAGGATACGTCCTCCGCATCTCGTGAAAGGCGAAGAATGCCCAGAACAATACAAGGAGACAGGCGGAGAGTTGAACGCCTGTGGGGACGAGAGGGGAATCGCACCGGTGGCGATCCCAGTTTGTACTGTGACACCGAGACAACGCGAAGAACAAGGAGGTTGTGGATCTGATGGGGCTGAGGAGTCGACTGACAGCCTGGGAACAGATCACCTCTGCGTAGGACCCAGAGAACGAGTGGAGGGCGAAGGTAGCCCGAATGGTGAGTTGCAGATGACCCTCACCAGTTCTCCAGGGGTAAACCGCACTCGTCTCGGAGAGTTACAGCAGGAGGAGGTTCCCGAATTGGTTAGTAAGGCCGAAGGAGGACGTGTGGGTCCTGAGAAAGGTTACTTTCCACTTATCTATATTATATATGCCATGTTATTCATGATGAAGGAACGATGGACACCAGGAGCGACCGTGGGAACGGTGAATAAATATGTCCAGAAGTTCAAAGAACGTCTCACTAGAGCGAAGAAACTGGCTAGGAAACTCCTGAAGAAGGCGCAACGTAAGATGTCGGAGTGGTACGACAGGAGAGCTGCGCAGAGGGATTTTCAGGTCGGATCCCAAGTAATGGTTGTGCTGCCAGGTAGAGGTAGAGTGACCAGGTCGCGGTTCAAGGGACCATACCGAGTGCTGCGACGGTTGGGTCCAGTGTCGTACGAGATTGGGAAGCCGGATGGACCCCGAAAGAAACAGGTGTGTCCCGCAGACCGCCTGAAACCTTTCTTCACTGTGGAAGGAAGAGCCGACAAGCAGGACGGAACGAATACTCGAGAAACCCAGCGGAAGACGATTCTGTGTGTACCGAGGAAACGAGAACTCCCGGAGGAGGAAAGTAAGTGGTCCAGGGCGGACGGCACCAGTCTCACCCGAACTGAGAGTCTGACAAGGATCAAGGTCAAGCACATCAAAGGGAAGGACGACGTAGTAGCGGACGCCCTATCCCGCATGCACTAACCAGACATGACTCTTATTTTAAGGGGAGGGGTATGTGACGGTGTTCCCCCCCCCTTTGTAATTCTCCCACGCCTGCAGTAAGAGTCATGTCAACTTTTCCCAAGCGTTCTCTACGTTGCAGGCTACAATTTGATATATGGGAGAGAGTGAAGTGTTCTCGGAGAGCCGAGAAATTTGTGAAATAGTAATGTTTTGGCCTGTGGTTTAGGCCCTTTAGGGAGCCAAGAGGGCGCTGGCCTCCCTGATCTCCCGCCAAAACCGTGTGACGTCAGTGGCACCGGATTGGTCACCGACAGCAATGTGGCACCGGGAGCCAATGAAAACTTCCCATAGCGAAAGTGACGTCACGAAGGAAGGGGGTCCGGGCCCGCGCGCCACTCTGGCGCCATCAGTCAGACACGACACGTCATAGAGGTCGGACGTGCGACGGTTGGTCCTGTCAGTTGGACAGTTGTTCCTGCTCCCGTGGATTTACGCGTCACCTGAAGTCCGCCAGTACTCTGAGAAGTCTTCCCTAGTTCATGTGTTGAACCAGAAGAGGGAATTGACGGTTATTTGAGCAACAAGTGCTCCAGTCAGGTACTGTGCCAGTAGCAGTGAAGCCGTGCAGTGACATACGTGACGTCTGTGGCAGTTCACCAGTTTGTGACAGAGTAGTGGCAGACGGAGCCACTGGGTAGCTGAGGAAGAGAGGACTATTTGGGGAAACTGGACGACTGTAGCTGAGACGTAGGCGACAGCCGTTGCTGGGAGAAGACGACGGCCAGGAGACCGACTCCAACCTTCAAGAAGTCAAGAAGGAGGATGGACCTGCAGTGAGGAGGCACGGAGACGACGCGCTAAACGGTGGGACGACGAGAGGCTCTGGTAGGACACGACGACGTGTAGTGTGGGGGCGTTCCCGACACGAGGACCAGGAGCTACATCTCGACTCTCATCGGAGGATAGGGTGAAGTAGGTGTTTCTAGTTCCCTCCCCATTCCCCTTTAGTTAGCTATATTATTCGGCTATATTATCTAGCCTGAGGATTTTATATGTCGTGAGCAAGTCTCACCCATGTCACGGTAAAGCACCAGTGTGCTAGACAGTACTATCAAGAGTACTTGTAATATTCATGTTGATTATGGTGTGTGCAGGCACCAGGAACAAGTGATAAATTTACTGTGTTGTGTATATCTTTCTATAGATTTTGATATGAACATATAGTGGTAAATTATATATAATATTATGCCAGTATTTGAAAGTTAGGCTGTGTGCCCAGAAATCATTTATTTTCCATGTATTGATATTTGATGTGACTACATTATATATGCTATGTTCATGCAGTGATAAGTCGTTTGTGAGGACAGTGAATTATTGCGTTATCGCCCACGAGAGAAAGTACTGAAAACTCCAGTGTTAATAGTTCTTAATATATTGTTGAGTGAAGAACAATGTGAAGCCATTACAGTGAGTCATTATAGCATTGATGGTAGAAAAGACTGTTTGAGTCTGAGTACAGTGTAACTAAGTAATACGGTCTATTTGTGCCAGTATCGAGTGTGCGAGTTTCTAGTAATATTGGAGAATTTAAAGAAACAGCGCGCGTGAATCTAGAAAACAAGCAAAGCTTTCGCGCGGAGAAGCCACGCGATCAGCTGTTCTTGACACTTGATGAGGAGGGGAG
>NW_025562854.1:47500-57811 GCF_020424385.1 Procambarus clarkii | reverse complement strand
CACGGACCTGACCCCTCCCTTCCTTCCCTCCCCTCCCTCGCTTATACCCATATTGGACAAGGGCGGAAGACCTCTCCCAAACTCTCCCTTGGAAGGGCAAAATACCGCTCCAGTTTTATTGGTGCTCCGATCCGCGGGAAGGAAGAGAGAGGGGAGGCGGAATAAGAGTTAGGGGGAGGGTTGAGGGGAGAGGGGGAGAGAGGAGGGGTTACAGATGGAAAGTGAGGGAGGGAAAGTCCCTCCGAGATTAGTAGGAGGAGGCAAAGGGGAAGAGAGCTTTTTGAACATTATTCCTACCACAAATGTAGCCATTCATTAATGCAATTCTAAGCATTTTATATATATATATATATATATTATATATATATATATGATATATATATATATATATAATATATATTATATATATATATATATATATATATATATATATATGTGTCGTACCTAGTAGCCAGAACGCACTTCTCAGCCTACTATGCAAGGCCCGATTTGCCTAATAAGCCTAGTTTTCATGAATTAATTGATTTTCGACTACCTAACCTACCTAACCTAACTTTTTCGGCTACCTAACCTAACCTAACCTAACCTATAATGATAGGTTAGGTTAGGTTAGGTAGGGTTGGTTAGGTTCGGTCATATATCTACGTTTATTTTAACTCCAATAAAAAAAAATTGACCTTATACATAATGAAATGGGTAGCTTTATCATTTCATAAGAAAAAAATTTGAAGAAAATATATTAATTCTTGAAAACTTGGCTTATTAGGCAAATCGGGCCTTGCATAGTAGGCTGAGAATGCGTTCTGGCTACTAGGTACGACATATATATATAATATATATATATATATTATATATTATAGATATATATATATATATATATATATATATATAATATAATATAATAATATAATATACATGTTTCATTGAATAATGATAGCATATTCCGTATTACTATTTTCTGATTTAGGGCTTCTGTCCCTCTTACTAGTGCTCTAGCATCAGGGTTCAGCTGGAAGAGTTCACCAAAAGTCATGTTTTTTTAGGCGAAGAAAAGAATTGAATAACTGAGGAATATATTACACTAATTACAAAATCGCACAGCATTTCGAATCCCCATGGTTCATTCTAAAGTGATAAGAAATTACAACACTCGGTAGATTTATACCAGTACGGGGTCAGGTGAAAACATAAGTGGAAAACAGGGCTAAATAGGGGATCATACAATGATTAATCAGATGTAATAGGCCTATTATGTTGAATAGTGTCTTCTGCGTTGGCATCGTTATGTTCCGGTCTTGTTCTTACTCTCATGGTGAGTAAATAGTTCCGTAATTTGGATATTTATGGTAGGTTCTATTTTCATGTTCATGTTCTATTTTTATATAAATTGCTTCAAGAATTTGTAATCTTCTTGCATCTTGGGTTTTGTCTATTATACAAGTATTTTTATTTAACATTTCTCTTGTTAGGGTGATGTCATGGGCTTGTCTCATGTGATTCCTAGGGGCACCTGATTGAAGATGACATATCAAACGCCTCGTCAGCTTGGTCGACGTCATACCTATGTACTTAGATTGAAGGTTACATCCTTCGTGGGGGCAAGTGTACATGTATACAACGCTTGACTGCTGTAGAGGGTTCTCCGTCGGCTTCGGGCTGTTTTTGATAAGGAGTTCGGAAGTCTTCTTGGTTTTGTAGAATATAATCAGGTCTATATTTTGGTTAGGAGTAGTGCTTTTTACTCCTTTACAGATTATTTCTTTCATTATTCGTTCATCTTTTTTATGCTCACTGTGCATGGTTGATTTGTAATATAGTTTTATTGGGGGTGTTGTGCTTTCTGTTCTAGGTTGAGGGTTGTACCATCGGTCCAGGTGTATTCTTATAGCAGCGTTTATTTCCGTGTTGCTATATCCGTTGTTCACCAATACCTGAGTTACTCTTTCAAACTCTCTACTCACGTTGCTTCATTCAGAGCAGTGGGTAAGCGCTCGACGAATACAAGCATTGAGAACACTGGCTTTGTATCTTTGGGGGCACTCACTTCTACCGTTCAGGCATAATCCTATGTTGGTGGGCTTGGTATATACGTTGGTGCTTAAAGAGGTTCCTGTTTTTGTTATTAGTACGTCCAAGAAAGGCAGACTGTTATTTTCACTATTTTCATGTGTAAATCTGTGTAAATCTGATTTTACTCACATCCCCGGGCATCTTGGGGCACCAGTGATCCCAGGGCATCTTGGGGCACCGGTGATCCCAGGGCATCTTGGGGCACCGGTGATCCCAGGGCATCTTGGGGCACCATTGATGATGTGATCCCAGGGCATCTTGGGGCACCGTGATCCAGTGATCCACAGGGCATCTTGGGGCACCAGTGATCCCAGGGCATCTTGGGCACACCAGGCATGATCCCAGGGCATCTGATCCCAGGGGGGCACCGGTGATCCCAGGGCATCTTGGGGCACCAGTGATCCCAGGGCATCTGGGGCACCGGTGATGATCCCAGGGCATCTTGGGGCACCGGTGATCCACAGGGGGCATCTTGGGGCACCGGTGATCCCAGGGCAATCTTGGGGCACCGGTGATCCCAGGGCATCTTGGGGCACCGGTGATCCCAGGGCATCTTGGGGCACCGGTGATCCCAGGGCATCTTGGGGCACCGGTGATCCCAGGGCATCTTGGGGCACCGGTGATCCCAGGGCATCTTGGGGCACCAATGATCCCAGTGCATCTTGGGGCACCAATGATCCCAGGGCATCTTGGGGCACCATTGATCCCAGGGCATCTTGGGGCACCATTGATCCCAGGGGCATCTTGGGGCACCAGTGATCCCAGGGGCATCTTGGGGCACCAGTGATCCCAGGGCATCTTGGGGCACCAGTGATCCCAGGGGCATCTTGGGGCACCGTGATCCCAGGGGCATCTTGGGGCACCAGTGATCCCAGGGGCATCTTGGGGCACCAGTGATCCCAGGGGCATCTTGGGGCACCAGTGATCCCAGGGGCATCTTGGGGCACCCAGTGATCCCAGGGGCATCTTGGGGCACCAGTGATCCCAGGGGCATCTTGGGGCACCAGTGATCCCAGGGGCATCTTGGGGCACCAGTGATCCCAGGGGCATCTTGGGGCACCAGTGATCCCAGGGGCATCTTGGGGCACCAGTGATCCCAGGGGCATCTTGGGGCACCAGTGATCCCCATCTTGGGTCACAGTCCAGGGCATCTTGGGCAGGATCCCAGGGGCATCTTGGGGCACCAGTGATCCCAGGGGCATCTTGGGCACCAGTGATCCCAGGGGCATCTTGGGGCACCAGTGATCCCAGGGCATCTTGGGGCACCGGTGATCCCAGGGCATCTTGGGGCACCAGTGATCCCAGGGCATCTTGGGGCACCAATGATCCCAGGGCATCTTGGGGCACCATTGATCCCAGGGGCATCTTGGGGCACCAGTGATCCCAGGGGCATCTTGGGGCACCAGTGATCCCAGGGGCATCTTGGGGCACCACCAAGAACCACTCTAGTGGCTTAACTTTGTATTCTAGAATGTTCCACGTAGCGCTGGGAAAGTTAATTAGGTGCATAGCTTGAATATTTTAAGTTTCTGATTAGTTCTTTACCAAATATCCTTGTAGGTTTGTTTGGCTTCCTTCTCTCTCGTTCATTTCTGATACGTGATGGTTAATAGAAGTTGCCCTCTCGAAGTGCTTATTCAGTTCTGGCAGAACACAGTTCCCGAGTTTAACTCGCCTAGTTGTGCTTGCGGGGAGTTGAGCTCTGGCTCTTTGGTCCCGCTTCTCAATTGTCTATCAACTGGTGTACAGGTTCCTGAGCCTACTGGGCTCTATCTTATCTACACTTGAAACTGTGTATGGAGTTTGCCTCCACCACATCACTGCCTAATGCATTCCGTTTGTTAACTGCTCTGACAAAAAAAAAATATATTTCTAAGGATTCTATGGCTTATTTGGGCACTCAATTTCCACCTGTTTTCCCTTGTGCGTGTGCCCCTTGCAGTAAATAAACTTTTTCTACCCTGTCAATTTCTTTGAGGATCTTGTATGTGATGATCGCGTTTCCCCTAACTCTTCTGTCTTTCAACGACGTGAGGTTTAAGTCCCGTAGTCTCAACTCGTAGCCAACCACTTGGGCTGGACGGTAGAGCGACGGTCTCGCTTCATGCAGGTCGGCGTTTAATCCCCGACCGTCCAAGTGGTTGGGTACCGTTCCTTCCCTCCCCGTCCCATCCCAAATCTTTATCCTGATCCCTTCCCAGTGCTATATAGTCGCCATGGCTTGGCGCTCTCCCGACAATTCCCTTCCCTTCAACTCGTAGCTCATACCCCTCCGTTCGGGTACTAGTCTGGTGGCAAACCTCTGACCCTTCTCCAATTTAGTCTCATGTTTCACGAGATATTGACTCCATGCTGGAGCTGCATACTCCAGGATTGGTCTGGCATACGTGGCATATGATGTTGTGAATGATGTCTTACACAAGTTTCTAAAGGCCGTTCTTATGTTGACCAACCGGGCATACGTCGCTGATGTTATCCTCTTGATATGGGCTTCGAGGGACAGGTCTGGTGTGATATCAACCCTCAGGTCTTTCTCTCATTCTTGAAGAATATCATCTCCCAAATGATACCTTATATCTGGCCTCCTGCTCTCTACACCTATCTTTATTACATTACATTTGCTTGAGTTAAACACTAACAACCATTTGTTCGACCATTCCTTCAGTTTGTCCAGGTCTTCTTGAAGCCTCAAGCAGTCCTTCTCTGTCTTAACCCTTCTCATATAGAAATGAGAATGTACCCTTGATAGGAATGAGTCTGTACCCTCTGGGAGATCATTTACGTATATCAGAAACAGGATAGGTCCGAGTACAGAGCCCGGTGGGACTCCACTGGTGATTTCACGCCAATCTGAGGCCTCACCCCTCACTGTAACTCTCTCCTTCCTATTGCTTAGGTACTCCCTTATCCACTGGAGCGCCCTACCAGTTATGCTTGCCTGTTTCTCGAACTTATGCACCAGCCTCCTATGAAGTACTGTATCAAAGGCTATTAAGCAATCGAAGAAAATGCAGTCTGCCCACTCTTCTTTTTCTTGCTTAATCATTGTCACCTGGTCGTAGAATTCTATTAAGCCAGTGATGCAAGATTTACCCTCCCTGAACCCATGTTGGTGGTGTGTAACGAAGTCTCTTCTGTCCATATGTGTTACTAGGTTTTTTCTCAAGATTTCATCATCACCTTGCATGGTATACAAGTTAAGGACACTGGCCTGTAGTTCAGTGCCTCATGTCTGTCACCCTTTTTGTATATTGGGACTACATTAGTTGTCTTCCATATTTCTGGTAAGTCTCCCGTCTCCAGTGACACTATGGAGAGTGGCAAGCAAAGTGCTTCTTCACACTCTTTCAGTAACCATAGTGAGAATCCGTCCGGACCAACAGCCTTTCTCACGTCCAGAGCCATTAGGTGTCTCATCTTGAGGTTATCTTGAGATGATTTCGGGGCTTTAGTGTCCCCGCGGCCCGGTCCTCGACCAGGCCTCCACCCCCAGGAAGCAGCCCGTGACAGCTGACTAACACCCAGGTACCTATTTACTGCTAGGTAACATGACCTCATCTCTTGTAATTTTGAACCATTCCAAGGCCGCCTGGTTTACTGCCACCTCTCCTACCTCAGGGATTTCACCTCCTTCTATTATGAAGACCTCTTGGAACCTCTTGTCGAGATCTTCACACACTTCTTTGTCATTCTCTGTGTACCTGTCCTCACCCGTTCTAAGTTTCATCACCTGTTCTTTCACTGTTGTTTTCCTCCTGATGTGACTGTGAAGCAGTTTTGGTTCGGTCTTGGCTTTATTTGCTATATCATTTCTGATAAAACTGTTCTCTATATTCTCCCCTTGGAAAGATGTGCAGGTCTTTGCATTATACCCCCCCCCCATCAGGGTACAACAAATGTATAACACAAACTATGAGATGTATAACATTAGAAGCTATTGACAGTCATTTTCATAATATCAAACCAACTGAATCCTATGCCTTTACTGATGGCTCCGTGCAGTTAGGCACTGGTAGAACAGGTTGTGCATGTGCAGTATATAAAGGGAATGAAATGATCATGACTAGTACACAGAGATTGAACAACTGGGCAAGCACGACACAGATTGAGCTATTGGGCATTTATCTAGCCACTGAATACCTTAAGCTCAATGGTGGTGGAGTGATATTCTGTGACTCTAAAAGTGCTCTGCAGTCCTTAAATAACCCATCACAATGTATGTCGGAAGTAGCTTGTAATATTAAATGGAATGTAATTTTTGCCAATGATAATAACTATTGTATAAAATTTGTGTGGATCCCATCCCATGTTGGAGTTGGAAAACATGACTTTGTAGATCGATTGGCCAATGAGGCTAGCAGGAAAAAAACACTGATTATGACTTTGGACTATCTAATGCAATTATTAGAAACATACAATTTTTTTTTTTTTTTTTTTTTTTTTTTAGATATATACAAGAGCTGTTACATTCTTGTACAGCCACTAGTACGCGTAGCGTTTCGGGCAAGTCCTTAATCCTATGGTCCCTGGAATACGATCCCCTGCCGCGAAGAATCGTTTTTTCATCCAAGTACACATTTTACTGTTGTGTTAAACAGAGGCTACAGTTAAGGAATTGCGCCCAGTAAATCCTCCCCGGCCAGGATACGAACCCATGACATAGCGCTCGCGGAACGCCAGGCGAGTGTCTTAACACTACACCACGGAGACTGTTAATTAAAGAAATTAATTCAGATTTAGAAGAACTAAGAAATGCCCAGAGACCTGAAAGCTGCAGTATTAAAAGTTATGACAAGTTTTGTAATAATAGGTATTTGTATGGTCAGCACAGTAACCGAACCAGGCAATGTGATGTAGTCATTGTGGTAATTCGCCTTGGCTATAGACACATCTGGCAGGTTAGTGAGGCTGAGCCACTACCAGAATATTCAGATTGTAAACTCTGTGATTAACCTTTAATGCATTCACTAGAACACTATATTGTTGAATGTGAAACCGTAAAGGACTTTAGACCTCCTGGCCTATTGTACCACCAACTGTGTAACTATTTCATTGACTCAGGTGTTCTGGACGACATCCTAACAATTTATCCAAAATTTGCTTGTCCATTTTAAAGAATAAAGAGCAATTTTATTTATATTTTAAGCTGCATTACTGCCCATGTGTGGCAGTGCACAATAGAAAGGTGTTTTTACATTTACATTAAAACATTGATTGTAACATGATATATATGTGCTTCAGCCTACAGTTTAGGCCTATTGTCTTGTGTATGACCCTCTGTCCTGTGTGACAGTGAATACCAGCCTTATCCTCACTTTAATAAGACTTAATTGAAATCCCCAGATTAGGAAAATTGTATTTAATTTTGTCAATAAAGATGTTAATAATAATAATAAGTCATTTTCAGACACTTTGCTTCTTTTCTCACACTGACATAATCATTCCTGGTTCTGGTATTTTTCTCTGCTTTCTGGTGTTCTGTTATTTCGGAAGCTCCTCCACGCCCTTTTGTTCAGTTCCTTTGCTTCCATACATGCCCTATTAAACCTTGGATTCTTCTTTTGCTTCATATTTTTTTTTTCCTTTTGGGCCGGGTAAACCTGTTTACTGCCTCCTGATAATTTTAGGTGATATAGTCCATTATGTTTTGTACAGTCTTAGTTCTGTGTCCCATGGTATATCTCCTAGGAATTCTCTCATTTCCTCATAATTTCCATTTCGGTACGACAGCCCCTTGTTATCTAGTTTTTTTGGGGGGAGGAGGGATTACTCCTACCTCTACCTGGTACTTAAATATCAGTACACTGTGATCATTCAGTGTACTGTATGTGTGTGTGTGTCTGAGAGAGTTTTAAGAATGTGGACCAGCTCCGAGCGCCCCCAAACAGGTTTTTCCCTCCCCCCGGACCCATTGCGTGGGAGAGCAAATACCTGCCTGGTGAGAGGTGTTCCCTTCCTGCATTATCTCACCACAACCAGGTTTGGGAGAGGGAGGGAAGGAGGGGGAGTGTGGGGGGGGGGGGGGTGTGAGAGTGTTGCTGGGCTGCTGAACAGGCCCCTGGCAGGCTCCGGCCATGACACCTACGGTTGGTTGAGACACTGCAACTTGTCGTAATAGCGAGGAAACATTGCAATATTCGTGCAGTATTCAACGCTTGGAATAGGCTGTTGGAGTAGTTGTAGGCTTCGCTGGGACTGGCGACTGGTGTGTGTGGAAAGAGTACATAAATAGAGTACACAAGTCGGGAAGGTCTTCAAGAATCTCTACTGGTGGCTGTAATAGGAGGTCCTTTCGAAGGGAAGGGAGGAGGAGGAGGAGGAGGAGGGGAGTTTGAAAAGACGTAGGGAGGAGGAAGGGGGAGAAATCGTGAGTTCGAAGGGAAGCTTGAGGGAGAGGGGGGCTGGGGGGGGGGGGGGGAAATGGAAGGGAAGTTAGAGGTTGAGGGAGGGAAGTTTGGTTTCGTGGGAGGATAGTTAAGGGTAGTGGGATGGAAGGTAAGAGGGAAGTTGGGGGAGTGGGGAGGGGGGGGGGGGGGGGAAGGGGTTGTAAAGAAATTGTGGGTGGTAAGAGGGTGGGGTAGAAGGGCATGGAGTGGTCTGGTGGAACCTGTTTTTGTCCCCACCTCCCTCATCCCCCCCCCCCCCCCCCCCATCTCCCTCATATCCCCCCCCCCACCTCCCTCATATCCCCCCCCCCCACCTCCCTCATCCTTGGGCAGATAAGCATAAAAGAATATACAGGTCTGTTAGACGTTTGTTAGGCGTCTAAGCGAGTAAGGAAGAGAGTGTGTGTGTGTGTGTGTGTGTGTGTGTGTGTGTGTGTGTGTGTGTGTGTGTGTGTGTGTGTGTGTGTGTGTGTGTGTGTGTTGGGAACGGCAGGTTGTTAGCTACCTAATGTGATGCAAAACACACAGAACTTTTTCAGTGTCAGAGTAGTTAACAGGTGGAATGCATTAGGCAGTGATGTGGTGGAGGCTGACTCCATACACAGTTTCAAATGTAGATATGATAGAGCCCAGTAGGCTCAGGAATCTGCACATCAGCTGATTGACAGTTGAGAGGCGGGATCAAAGAGCCAAAGCTCAACCCCCGCAAGCACAACTAGGTGAGTACACACACACACACACACACACACACACACACACACACACACACACACACACACACACACACACACACACACACTCTCTCTCTCTCTCTCTCTCCATAACCATGCAAGGTGATGGAGAAGATTGTGAGAAAAAACCTAGTAACACATCTGGAGAGAAGGGACTTCGTGACAACCCATAAACTTGGGTTCAGGGAGGGTAAATCTTGCCTGACTGGCTTAATAGAATTCTACGATCAGGTGACAAAGATTAAGGAAGAAAGAGAAGGCTGGGCGGACTGCATTTTCTTGGATTGTCGGAAAGCCTTTGGCACAGTTCCCCATAATAGGGTGGTACATAAGCTGGAGAGACAGGCAGGTGTAGCTGGTAAGGTGCTCCAGTGGATAAGGGAGTATCTAAGCAATATGAAGGAGAGAATTACAGTGAGGGGTGAGACCTCAGATTGGCGTGAAGTCACCAGTGGAGTCCCACAGGGCTCTGTACTCGGTCCTATCCTGTTTCTGATATACGTAAATGATCTCGCGGAGGGTATAGACTCATTCCTCTCAATGTTTGCTGACGATGCCAAAATTATGAGAAGAATTAAGACACGAGGACTGCTTGAGGCTTCAAGAAGACCTAGACAAACTGAAGGAATGGTCGAGCAAGTGGTTGTTAGAGTTTAACCCAAGCAAATATAATGTAATGAAGATAGGAGTAGGGAGCAGGAGACCAGATACAAGGTATCATTTGGGAGATGAAATTCTTCAAGAGTCAGAGAGAGAGACTTGGGGGTCGATATCATGCCAGTCCTGTCCCCTGAATCCCATATGAAGAGGATAACATCAGCGGCATATGTCAGGCTGGCCAACAAGAAGAACGGCATTTAGAAACTTGTGTAAGGAATCATTCAGAACATTGTATACCACATATGTCAGACCAATCCTGGAGTATGCAGCCCCAGCATGGAGTCCATATCTAGTCAAGGATAAGACTAAACTGGAGAATTTTCAAAGGTTTGCCACCAGACTAGTACCCGAGCTGAGAGGTATGAGCTACGAGGAGAGACTACGGGAGTTAAACCTCACTTAGCTGGAAGACAGAAGAGTTAAGAGGGACATGATCACCACATAAAAGATTTTCAAAGGAATTG
>NW_025562854.1:37500-45000 GCF_020424385.1 Procambarus clarkii | reverse complement strand
CCGTCAGTCAGGTCTCCCCACTGATTGAAGGTTCCAGCTGGGAATGGCGTCCAGGAATGGAAATACGACTCGGGACCTTTGGGGACTCATGCGAAAACAATGAACTTAATTAAATTATCGATTAATGAAACATTACACGGAATATGGCGATCCTGGTGCGTAGACTCGGCCTGGTCTGTCTGTGTCTGTCTGTGTGGGCGTGGCACCGCGGTTCAGGTGACAGCTGGAGTCGGCCCATCAGAGAGATGAGAACTTGAGTGTGTGTGTGTGTGTGTGTGTGTGTGTGTGTGTGTGTGTGTGTGTGTGTGTGTGTGTGTGTGTACTCACGTAATTATCCTGCGGGGGTTGAGCTCTGGTTCTTTGGTCCCGCCTCTCAACTGTCAATCAAGTGGTGTACAGATTCCTGAGCCTACTGGGCTCTTATCATATCTATATTTGAAACTGTGTATGGAGTCAGCCTCCACCACATCTCTTCCTAAAACATTCCATTTATTAACTACACTGATATTGAAAAAATTCTTTCTAATGTCTGTGACTCGTCTGGCTCTGTGACTCACCTGTGCCCCCTTATTCGCGTACCACCCGTGTTAAACCGTTTATCCTTGTCTACCATGTAAATTCCTGAGAATATTAGAGGTAGTGATCATGTCTCCCCTTACTCTTTTGTCTTCCAGCGTCGTGAGGTGCATTTCTCGCAGCTTTTCCTCGTAAGTCATGCCTCTTAGTTCCGGTACTAGCCTAGTGGCATACCTCTGAACTTTTTCCAGCTTCGTCTTGTGCTTGACAAGGTACGGGTTCCATGCTGGGGCCGCATACTCGAGGATTGGTCTTACATATGTGGTATACAATGTTCTGAATGATTCCTTACACAGGTTCCTGAAGGCTGTTCTGATGTTAGCCAACCTCGCATATGCCGCAGATGTTATTCTTTTTATGTGCGCCTCAGGAGACAGGTTTGGTGTGATATCAACTCCTAGATCTTTCTCTCTGTCCGTTTCATGAAGGACTTCCTCTCAAATTTGGTATTCTGTGTCCGGCATCCTGTTTCCACCGCCTAGTTTCATTACTTTACATTTACTCGGGTTGAACTTTAGTAGCCACTTTGTGTGTGTTACTTTAAACTTTGTGCGTGCGTATGCGTGTGTGCGTGCGTATGCGTGCGTGCTTGTGTGTATTTGTGCTTGCAGAATCGAGCTTTTAGCTCTTGGACCCCGCCTCTCCAACCAATTTTTTTTCCTCTATGATGTCTACTACATATATGTGTAGTATATATGTGTACTACATATATATATACTACATTGTGTGTGTGTAAAGTGACTTTTCAATATATGTGGGCGTTCTAGGACCTATATTGTTCCTCATACACGTAAATGATCTTTCAGAAGGAATAGACTCATTCCTCTCAATGTTTGCTGATGAGAAAATTATGAGGATGATGAAGACAGAGAAAGATGGCAAGAGGTTCCAAGATGACCTTCACCAACGGCGTGAATGGTCAAACACGTGGCTATTTGTGATTAATCCGAGTAAATGCATAGTAATGGAATTAAGTGCACTGAGATATAGATCCTTCAGGAACTAGGTAGAGAAAAAGATCCTAGGGTTGATATCACATCGAAACAATCTCATGAAGCCTACATCAAGAGGATATCATCAGCGGCGTATGTGCCAGGTTGGCGAACATCAACATGTGGAGTACCTAAAGGATCGGTGCTGGGACCAGTTCTGTTTCTCGGTGCTGGGACCAGTTCTGTTTCTCGGTGCTGGGACCAGTTCTGTTTCTCGGTGCTGGGACCAGTTCTGTTTCTCGGTGCTGGGACCAGTTCTGTTTCTCAGTGCTGGGACCAGTTCTGTTTCTCGGTGCTGGGACCAGTTCTGTTTCTCAGTGCTGGGACCAGTTCTGTTTCTCGGTGCTGGGACCAGTTCTGTTTCTCGGTGCTGGGACCAGTTCTGTTTCTCGGTGCTGGGACCAGTTCTGTTTCTCAGTGCTGGGACCAGTTCTGTTTCTCGGTGCTGGGATCAGTTCTATTTCTCATATACATAAATTACATGTCTAGAGGAGTTGAGTCTTGTATGTCGGTCTTTGAAGACGATGCAAAATTAAAGAGACGAATTGTAACAAATGAGAATTATAGAAGTCTCCAGGAGAACTTGAACAGTTTGCAGAAATGGTGAGAGAAATGGCTATTAGAGTTCAATGCCAGCAAGTGTAAAGGGATGGATATTGGAACAGGTGACAAGAGATATCAGTTGATAGCACACAATGAAGAGGAAACTATCTGTAACGCCTCAACATGTCCAACTGGTCGTGGACATAACACCAACCCTAACTCCGGAGCCTCATATAAATTGGGTAACATCAGCAGCATACGCGACACTAGCAAAAGTCAGAAGATCATCCAAGAACAGAATTTCGAGGGATAGGGTTATGAAGAGAGATTGAGGAAATTGACCTGACGAAGATAGAAAAAAAAAAAAGGGGAGACATGATTGAGACGTATTAAATACTTAGGGGAATTGACAGTGGAAATTGAGATGCTGAGAATGATTGCCAATAGAAAAAGTGAGCATCGGGGAAGCTTGAGACTCAGACGAGTCATAAACATGGAAAGTTTTCTTTAAGTGTAAAAGTGGAGAGAGAATGGAAAGAATTAAAGGAGCAGGTTGTAGAAGCAAACTCTATTCATAATTTTTAAAGTAGATGTAATTGGGAAATAGGCCACAAGTCATGTTGCTTTAGTCAACCGGTGGCTTGAAAGGCGGGGTCCAAGCGCTAAGGTTGGCTCTCTCTCTCTCGCGCGCGCGCGACAACGCACACGCATGCGCGCGCACACACACACACACACACACACACACACACACACACACACACACACACACACACACACACACACACACGCACACGCACACGCACACACGCGCACGCACACACACACACACACAATTTCTTACTCGACCTTGTAATGGTAACTTTTCCGTTCCTTCTCTAACTCCCTCACTCACTTTCCCTGTCTGATAGCTCTTTCCCGTTCCTCATATCTTCCTGTCTAACACAATGACCATGCCTCGCTGTCTGTTTGTCTGTCTGGCACCGTCGCCCCTGTTGAGAGCCTGGCTCTCCCTGTCTATCTGGCACCGTCGCCCCTGTTGAGAGCCTGGCTCTCCCTGTCTATCTGGCACCGTCGCCCTATCGAGAGAGCCAGCCCCTGCTGCTGCTGGCACCACACAGGAAACACAACAGCACTCCGGGTTACACGCACCGCGGCCTCTCCCATTTACAATAATAATACTCGGACAGCTAAGTGAAAGGAAGGAGGAGGAGGAGGAGGGTGCAGGAGGGGATATAGGAGGAGAAAGGGGGGTACCTCCTACGTCTTGTGAGACTCCTCCGGCCCCCTCCCTCCCTCCATCTCTCCGTGGATCCGCATCTGACAGTCGCGGACTAACAATGCCCCGAGGGCTCCCACGACTTGTAACCAATGTTGCCAGAGTAGATTCCAACCCGTTGTCTGGGCCGCCTCCTGATGGCCGCCGCCACCCCGCAGCCCAAAAAGGAATTTGCTTTTGGAGTCTGATATTCGATTGATTTGTGTGTTTTTTTTTTTCGTCTTGATCAGCAGCAGATGTTGGGGACGACTGTCTTGGGTGTTTTCTTGGAGCTAAAGGCGTCAGTGACACAGGACTCTGCCGTTTGGTTTATTGGCAGCGCTGCTTGTTGCAGCTAGCATGGCCTTCCAGAAATTCAGGGGACAGTGTCTTGCATCAGAATCCAGATTTCCAGAGTGGAGCAAAGGGGTGGGGTGAGGGGGGGAGGGGGAGAGTTCAGCTATAGTGATTTTCAAGGACTAAAGGGAGGTTGGAATAGGGGATAGACGCACTCTGTCGCTTACTCCAGGCACGGCTTGTACAATCCTCATCCCTACTTTAGCCCCCCTTCCCCCCCCCCCTCACGCTCCTATATCCTAAATAGTTTCCTTGGCGCAATGATTGTAAATATGTATGTTGAAACTGCTTCCGGATTAGCTAAGGAAATATGAATAGTAAACAGATAACTATCCATCATCAAGAAACTACAGACGGGGGGGGGGGTCCCGCCCGTCAACGGTCCCGCCCGTTGAGAGGCGGGACCAAAGAGCCAAAGCTCAACCCCCAGCAAGCACAAGTAGGGGAGTACACACTCACATACATACACACACACACACACACACACACAACACACACACACACACACACACACACACACACACACACACACACATAAATACATGGTTTTGACATAGACAAGAATAGCCTCCACCCGCCTCATCTTCCACCTGGCCAACATCACTCGCACAAATGACCACACAGGAAAGAATCACCTATCGATTTTATTGTGTAAAGGTTTCTCATTTGCGTGCTGTGAAGACCTGGCATGAGCCCCTTAGTCCTCAGAGGGGACTGGTGGATGAACTTGGTCTCTCCTCAGCCCCACTCATCACACAACAGTGGACGACGATGATTACTTACTCCCTCACTCCTCTCTCCTTCCCTCCCTCACAGGTTTTAAATGCCTATCAAGTCCCCGAATTCGATACGTGAAATACAACACATATCCTAATAATGTGAAATGTGTGGAGAGAGCCCAACATGACAATAGGGAACATTCATTAGCGAGAGGTAGCATCAATTGCGGCCTGTGGGCCCGCGCGCCTGCTACTGACGGACCCCCCGCCCCTCGCCCCGCCGCCACCCCCCCTACACCCAAAACCCATCTTGCCACAAACATCACAATTATCCCCCAATCACGCCCCACTGGGCACCCTCAGTCTGGTACCTCCGTAACTACACGGCGGACGCTCCAAAACCATCTTATCGCCACCAAGACCGGCGACGAGCGATACATCAGCGGGGTAAACAAAAAATATAATATTGAAATAACGCTGCGTTGATATCTGAGGGAGAAGAGGTGGGCAACACTGTCGGATGCTCCGCCCCCCTGCGCTCTGATTGGTGGACGCTGCCCCCTCCCTCAGTGACCCTCCCGACGGTGACCCCCCTCGCCGTCCCCTCCCCCGCGCCGCCAGGGGCAGGGGCGTCCCGTAGGCCTCGCCGTCACCTCCTGGACGCGCCTCGCCGTCAGTAATTATGTGCACGTTGAGGCGGTTGGAGGAGGAGGAGTGCCGCTCTCCCTTGCGCACCTTTATATCTAATTTGATGTTACCAGACGAGAGCAGATCTTCTTAACTTGTTCCTTACGTGAATTTTTTTGAGAGATGAAGATGCTCTCAATCACTATACACTATTTGAGAGCCTGGAGAAGGGTGGGGGGCTTGTTCTTCATCATCCTACCTCTTCTCCCCCCCCCCCCACCGCACTAATTTAGGGACATTACACTAATTTATGGTCACTCGCCACACTAATTTAGGGACATCACACTAACTTGGAGGGGGGGGGGGAGGGGTCATTCTCCACTAATTTAGCAACACTATCCGCATAAATTTAGTCATGCTTATTACTCTAATTTAGGGAGCCTGGCGGAAGGGGTTACCGCCCCCCCCCCCTCCTATACCTCACCTTCCTGTCCAACACAAAGTCTTGCTTGCTCATTCTCCCTCACTTGCTCAGTCTCATTCGCTTGCTTACTGTTGCTCATTCTTTTGCTCATTCTCTTGCTCATTCACTTCCTTATTATCTTGCTCATTCTCTAGCTCATTCACTAGCTCACTCTCTAGCTCAGCCATTCACTCCATTCACTTGCTCATTCATTCCATTCACTTGCTCATTCACTCACTCGCTTGCTCATTCACTCATTTGGTGACCGTGCGGGCGTGGAGCGTGCACAGTGCGGGGTTCAAGTGATGGGCTGAGCGTGCCTGGAGAGCTCTTCAAATGAATAGGAGTTTGTGTATGTGTTAGATATTTATTCAATGCTGTATAGTGAATTATTATTTTACCCCCGGCCAGTGATACATTTTCTGAGTAACAGTATGTTTGTATATTTTGTTATATATATATATATATATATATTATATATATATATATATATATATATATATATATATATATATATATGTGTGTGTGTGTGTGTGTTAAATTATAATGTATTGACAGCGTAGATATATATTTGCGGTCGTCATAAGTTTGAATAAGTTGAGGTACTTAACACAAACATTCAAAACACAACCACGCTTGTATTACAAACTTAAATATATATATATACATTTCCATACGACAAATTGTTTAAATATTTGACCAAAAAAAACTAAATATTAAAACTTTAAAAGTTTCCAACTAGTAAATAGTAATATTTTATAACACAGCGAACCAATACAACTCGAACAAAAAAAAATCATTGTTAAAAAAAAAAGAAACGAGTAATCCGTTAAATGCTGAATACATATTTGCAGAACATCACTCAAGTGGGGCCAGCCGACCATACATATATCCAGGAGAGATTAAGAGAGCAGTGGGGCGGGCTGCAAAATAGAAAAGTTTCCTCGTTTTCTTCGACTATGGCCCTGGGAAGTGGCGGTCCGGGTGGGGGGGAGTACTCGTTTTCTTCCGTTATGAGAGCAGGTGCTGCTGGTGGAGATGCGGTGGGGAGACTGTACTAGATTTCTAATAGTGTGGGAGGATGATGTGGAGTTGGAGGGGGGACTCTACTAGATTCTTAGTACCATGGCCCAGGGAAGGAGTGGAGTCAGAGAGGGACGCTCACGAGATTCCTGTAGTTATTATCCTGGATGAGTGGTAGAGGTGGAATCCTATTTCTTTCCTACCACAAACTGTGAGCAGGTGATCTTATACGTCATAAATAACTTGTTTGGATGAGAAATACAGGTTTTCAAGCGTCAAATCCCTGAACTACAAATGTAGGCGAGGAAGTTGCTACTGATTTTCTACCTTTTAGGTTCCACGAGTAGAAAACTTGGAAGGAAATATAGAGATTTATATAGGAAATCTACGAACAACAGAAATATATACACAACTTTTTAGACTGTGCCTCATCTTTTTCCCCCAACACTCGAGCTGTTATATGTGAGTGATGCCCAAGTTCAGATCGTTGATAGTAAGTGGAGTGGATTCATCCCGTTTTCTATCACCATGTTCCAAAAGTTTAAAGGGAAACTAGTTTGCTTTCTGATGAGCTGGGCCTGCTTCTCTGTTATCAATCTAATTCAATATTTGTTGTTTTTACCTCCGCATGAAAGCATGAGCTAGTTTGATCTTCCGCATGAAAGATGACTTCTCCAGTTTCTCCAAAGGTTTCTTGTGCATTTTGAACACTGTTCTCAGCCCTTACCACCAACTGTGTTGGTTCCTTAGCTCTCATACAGAACGGCGATTTTTGTCTCGGATCTAAATCATATCTGATCAGTTTCGTTTCTTGATTACAGTAGGAGAGACATAGGTGTCTACCCGCTTGTGTAGAAGACAGTAATGGATAGAACAGATGGAAGAGGAACGACATGAGAAAGAATGGGCAAAAGCGAAGAAAACGGGAAAACATGGTGGAAAAGG
>NW_025562854.1:0-32500 GCF_020424385.1 Procambarus clarkii | reverse complement strand
CACCTCTGCCATAGGCACAAACTCTGGAAGTGACGAGGTTTCGGTGAGTCTTGGACCACTTGATCAAGTCGTTAACACCATAATAGTTCAAGACGGACCCAAACATCGACTACTTCCTCAATGTCAGACTTGAGGGGTTTGTTTGTCTTAAATTTTCAGCCCCGTTATTGTGACTTGCTGGCGCTTGAGATGAAGCTAGCCTAACCGTCTCCGCTTCTGCTTGTTCTGGGAGTCACGCGGGCCTTGTTTACATTATGAATCGTGGTCGCGTCGCATTATTCACAACAAGCGCCAAATTGACACAACGAGTTTAGCGTTTTGGCGAAGCTGATTTTTGAACGATTTTCCCAGTACTTTAGGCTGTAAATTTTATTAGCTCACTTTTTATTTATAAGGTTTCCCTTTTGTGTGTGTAATATATATATATATATATATATATAATATATATATATATATATATATATATATATATATATATATATATATATATATATATATATATATATATATATATAATATAACCTCCATGAGGCCACTAGACTAGAGAGAGAGAGATATGAAACTCGAGTAAAATGCGATAAATAAAGTCAACTTATGCTATATAAGTGACCACATCATTCATAACGTCACTGTAGCCTCCTTAAGGTCACCATTACCTCCATGATGATCATTACTGAGAACTCCAAATCCTTGTCACACAGGTCAACACCCTCAGATGACCTCACTTATTCACACACTCACCATATCTTCCCCCTCACACACTCACCATATTCCCGCCCCCCCCCCCCCTCACACATCATATCCCCGCCCCCCCCCCTCACACACACACACACACACACACACACACACAACACACACACACACACACACACACACACACACACACACACACCATATCCCCGCCCCCTCACACACTCACCATATCCCCGCCCCCTCACACACTCACCATATCCCCCCCTCACTCACTCAACATTTCCCCTCCCCCTCACACACTCACCATATCCCCCCCTTACACACCATATCCCCTCCCCCCCCATCACTCACCATATCCCCTCCCCCCACACTCACCATATCCCCGCCCCTGCAGTGGGATCTACATGTAATTGTCCCAGCTGGCTATGAATCTATGTCCCTAATATCTAAAGTCATTGGGGTCAAGACAAAGCCTTGTATCTAAGCTAAGCACTTGTCTAACTCCCGGGTTCCTAGTTACTGCTTGGTGAACAGTGGCATTAGGTGAAAGGAAACATGCCCAACCATTTCTGTCCCGCCCGGGAATCGAACGTTATTGAATTCCACGTTGCTTGGAGTTACTTGCATGAAACGATGTACCGGTTTAGGTTTCATGTCCTGTTACGAAACAGGACATGAAACATTTTGGAAAATCAGGAAAATAACATTTTCTGATCTTTTAGGGACTGTAATTTCCATTCAGAAACGTCTTGTGTAATATGAGTTTACAACAGCTATTATTTAATGAGATTTAATAATTGCTAATCCTATACAAAGTATATTTTTTCATTGCAAATTAAAATGATTTGGAGTGACTTATTATTATAGTACTCCCGAGTACTAGTCAGTGACCTACCCGGAAACCTACATTTTCTGTTACTCAAAATCTCCAGTGCGTTTTCTTTTATATAGTTAAATGGGTAACTATTGCGCACCTGGGTTTGAACGCTTGTCTTTTAAAACATACATAATCATTTTAAGTGATTGTGTGCAGACACCGAGTAGCACTCATCTCATAGGATACCAAATACGATAGTTTCCAACCTTCATTTTCCTTATCAAACCAATTTAAAAAAAAGTGTTTGGAGTTGGCCTCGACTTAATTTCCTAACTCATTACTCCTTCTAGCTAAGCTTTCCCTGAAAGGGGTGACTCCTTCTACCGTAGTGAATCCTCTGAATCTCTACGTACGTATGTGAGACTATTTCAATGCCAGTCTACTGCTGTTAATTACGCTGCCTCGTCAATAGTGGCAGTTGGTGTTAATGTTGGTGTTCTCCAGGGCAGCATTGTTATTCCACTCTTCTTTTTCATATACCTCATACACATGCCATATATATAATGTGTGTGTATGTATATATATGTTGTACCTAGTAGCCAGAACGCACTTATCAGCCTACTATGCAAGGCCCGATTTGCCTAATAAGCCAAGTTTTCATGAATTAATTGCTTTTCGACTACCTAACCTACCTAACCTAACCTAACCTAACTTTTTCGGCTACCTAACCTAACCTAACCTATAAAGATTGGTTAGGTTAGGTTAGGTAGGGTTGGTTAGGTTCGGTCATATATCTACTTTAATTTTAACTCCAATAAAAAAAAATTGACCTCAGACGTAATGAAATGGGTAGCTTTATCATTTCATAAGAAAAAAATTAGAGAAAGTATATTAATTCATGAAAACTTGGCTTATTAGGCAAATCGGGCCTTGCATAGTAGGCATAGAAGTACGTTCTGGCTACTAGGTACGACATATATATATATATATATATATATACACACACACACAAATATGTTGTACTTAGTAGCCAGAACGTCGTACTTGGCCTACTATGCAAGGCCCGATTTGCCTAATAAGCCAAGTTTTCCTGAATTTATACAATTTTCTAACTTTTTTCTTATGAAATGATATATCTGTCAATTTCATTATGTATAAGTTAATTTGTTTAAATTTGAGTTAAAACTAACGTTGATATATGACCGAACCTAACCAACCCTACCTAACCTAACCTATCTTAACCTATCTTAACCTAACCTAAACTATCACAACTAAGTCAATAAATTATGGTTTTAATATAATATAATAATAATAATTCAAATAAACTAAATGGAAAGAATTTATAGAAAGTATAGAAAATCACTCGGCCTATTAGGCAAATCGGGCCTTACATAGTAGGCCGAGAAGTGCGTTCTGGCTACTAGGTACGACATATAATATATATATATATATATATATATATATATATATATATATATATATATTATGTATAATATATATAATGTATATGTATAATAGTAAGTCGTTCTGGCTATTAGGTCCATTATTATTTTATATATTAATTATTTCAATGTTATTTCAATATTAATTATATATTATAAATTAACAAACCTAACCTTAACTTAACCTAAACTAACATAATTAGGTCAGTAATTGATGTTCTTAATATAATATAATAATATTAATTCAAATAAACCAATATAATATTTATTTTTAAATAACGGGATTCATTTAATGGGATTCCAACATGGGTTGGAATCCAGTTTAGGGTGATGTTTAGTCTTTTGTCTTTAGCTACTGTTCCTAGATACAAAATAGTGGTAATTATTTCCGCGTTGTCTTTCCACTGTGTTTTTCCTAATATATGAAGTGTGGCTTTTGAGTCTGTGTGTATGATTGCATTTTCAGTGTTTTGTGCAATCACATATATGAATGCCTATTGTATGGCAAACTATATGTATGGTTCTATTACTATTCTGAAGGTTGGCCCCTCCCTCAGTGGGAACCAAGTGTAGTTTGGGTGTGGATGATCACCTCATCTCTCAAGAATCATGCTTTTAAATTGTAGACTTTTTAGGACTTTTCCCGCTCTGGGAACCCAAGAGTGTCCGTTGGTTTGGCCAAGTCCAACCATTAAGGCCTGTCGTACTGGGTCTGGATCAGGGAAAACGATTATCTTACTGATAATTGTGGCTGTTCTTTGAGATTCTTGAAGAGAGGGTAAACCGGTTTCCATTCTTAGTTTGAAGCCTGATCCTCATAGGGGCTCCCGGGGCAGCTCTCATAGCATTTTTCTGGGCAACTTCAAGCTTTTTCCACTGTTGTGATAGGCTTGCGAGTGTAGGTGCGGCATAGTCGCCCTCTGATCTGTCTCCCTGTACATAGTATGTGCGAAAGACTTGCCAAGTGGCTCCTCCAGAGAGGAAGAGTTGTTATAGATTCAACTACTGGGAACAAAAAGTTCCAAGTAGCACGGGCTATGGTGAGCCCGTAGTGGACTTATCAGGCACAGGAGCGATGCTGTGTGTGCAGGGAGAGAATTTGTTGTTAAAGATTCAGCTAATCGGAACAAGTTCCAAGTAGCACGGGCTATGGTGAGCCCGTAACTTACCTGGCATAGGAGCGGGGCAAGTAGCACGGGCTATGGTGAGCCCGTAGTGGACTTACCTGGCACAGGAGCGGTCTGCCAGGGAGAGGATGATTGATGATTGATGAAGATTAAGCCACCCAAAAGGTGGCACGGGCATAAATAGCCCGTAAGTGGTGGCCCTTTGGAGCCATTACCATTAATGATAACCATTAATGGTTATCATTAGCTGATACTGGAGATCTGTGAAGGTGCGACTGCACCCTACGGAGAGGTCGTGACCTCTCCAGGGAGAGTTGTTGTTGTTTCAGATTTAGCTACTCGGAACGAAGTGTCCATGTAGCACGGGCTATGGTGATCCCGTAAAACTTCCTCACCAGGGAGAGGAAGGAACGGGCTAATAAATGAGTTAAGAGTGAGGTGAGGCTTGGGTAAGATGAACAGCAGGTAAGAGATGGAGGTAATTCCTATAAAAAGGAAAGAGTACCTTACCTTGAGGTTACCTTGAGGTGCTTCCGGGGCTTAGCGTCCCCGCGGCCCGGTCGTCGACCAGGCCTCCTGGTTGCCGGACTGATCAACCAGGCTGTTGGACGCGGCTGCTCGCAGCCTGACGTACGAGTCACAGCCTAGTTGATCAGGTATCCGTTAAGGTGGAAGGTAAGAATATGATGAAAGGTACGAACGGGATGAGTGTAATAATCGGATGAATGAAGAATGGGATAAAATTATAATAAAAGGAAGGTAAGAATGGGAGCAAAGGGCAAAGCTTAAGTCAGGTCACGTTTGTTAAGAAGGTTAGAGCATTTAGGTTTAGAGCAAGGAGCCGGTCGGCCGAGCGGACAGCACGCTGGACACGTGATCCTGTGGTCCCGGGTTCGATCCCGGGCGAGAAACAAAGGGTGAAAGAAACTCTGCCCAATGCCCCTGTTACCTAGCAGTAAAATAGGTACCTGGGAGTTAGTCAGCTGTCACGGGCTGCATCCTGGGGGTGGAGGCCTGGTCGAGGACCGAGCTGCGGGGGACACTAAAGCCCCGAAATCATCTCGAGATAACTTCAAGATTTGAGTGTACTATCAAAGGGGAGAGTCAAGAGCAACAAAGCCAGGACTAAGGCTCATGATGGGTCGGTTGTGTGTCAGAGCCGAGCCAACAAGACGGCGTCTGTGACGAGTAGAGAGCAGGGAATCCCGCCCGGGATTCAAACCCGGAATTCAACATTTTGAATCGAGAATGAGCTACGGACAATCGACTTGAGAATGGTCCAGGACGGACCGAAACGTCGTCGTCCCTTCACCTTCTAGTGTGTGGTCTGGTCATCAATCGAGAATGAACCCAACTGAACTACCGGGGACCCAAAAGGTCTGCAATAGGTGTAACTAGGATCAGTACTAGGAGAGGCTTGGTAAGAACAGCACCGGTACAGTTGTGACAGGCAAAGTACTGATATGGGCGTTACCGTGCCGTCACCTTGCGATGATTTCGGGGCTCACCGTCTCCGCGGCCCGGTTGAAACCGCGGATGTGGTTGAAACAGTTTTGGGTTAGGTGTGGTTGTGGTAGCAACTGGCGACACTGGAATTGTGGTGGTATTGGAAATATTGGAATAGTTGTCTGGGAGGGATGTGCTCCGGGCAGCACTGGGAGGGATGTGCTCCGGGCAGCACTGGGAGGGATGTGCTCCGGGCAGCACTGGGAGGGATGTGCTCCGGGCAGCACTGGGAGGGATGTGCTCCGGGCAGCACTGGGAGGGATGTGCTCCGGGCAGCACTGGGAGGGATGTGCTCCGGGCAGCACTGGGAGGGATGTGCTCCGGGCAGCACTGGGAGGGATGTGCTCCGGGCAGCACTGGGAGGGATGTGCTCCGGGCAGCACTGGGAGGGATGTGCTCCGGGCAGCACTGGGAGGGATGTGCTCCGGGCAGCACTGGGAGGGATGTGCTCCGGGCAGCACTGGGAGGGATGTGCTCCGGGCAGCACTGGGAGGGATGTGCTCCGGGCAGCACTGGGAGGGATGTGCTCCGGGCAGCACTGGGAGGGATGTGCTCCGGGCAGCACTGGGAGGGATGTGCGAACATGAGATGTGAGAGAACATCAACAATGGGATGGGATGTGTGTGTTCTCTGCAGTACTGGGATAGGTACAATAAGGGAAGTACTGGGATATGTAGAGTGATGGTAACCCTGAGTTATATGTGGTAGGAGCAACACTGCGATAGGTGTGGAAGTGGCAGTTGTGGTATAATTGTGGTAGTAGCAGTACTGGTATAATTGTGGTAGGGACGGTACTGGGATGGGTGTGGTAGCAGCACTGGCAGTGGTGTGGGGTATGGAATATTACTTATACATTACTTAATACATTATAAGGGGCCTCGTAGCCTGGTGGATAGCGCGCAGGACTCGTAATTCTGTGGCGCGGGTTCGATTCCCGCACGAGGCAGAAACAAATGGGCAAAGTTTCTTTCACCCTGAATGCCCCTGTTACCTAGCAGTAAATAGGTACCTGGGAGTTAGTCAGCTGTCACGGGCTGCTTCCTGGGGGTGGAGGCCTGGTCGAGGACCGGGCCGCGGGACACTAAAGCCCCGAAATCATCTCAAGATATCTCAAGATACATACTGGGAGTATGCTGAACAAACAATAAACATCAGTACCTCTGTTTATACAGTGTTCTCTGATTGTACCGATGGTTCTTGAGGTGTATTAAGGTATATTCTTAAAGTGTATTAAATAGGAGAAGTCTTAGAAACAACATGGATGATTCAAATGTTCTTCTCTGAAAAGATACGTTAGATAATATTGCAGGAACACAGACATGGATGACTGTAAAAAACAGTGAACTATTAACTGAATATCAAATGAAGGGATACAATTTACTTCACATGGATAAGACAGATTAGACGAGGAGGGGGAGTAGCCTTGTATGTTAAGAGAGAATGTGAAAGATGATATCAGAGAAAGGACCAAAATTTAACCACATAAATAAATCATTTGGTAGAATTGAAATTTTGTTATTCATTTTGTTAGAATTGTTATTCATCAATTCATTTTGTTAGAATTGAAAATAATAATATAATATAAATATACAAGCCACCAAACAGAATGCCAGAATGGAAGCCAAGCATGTATAGGATGAAATATCTTAGAGCATCTAGGTCAAACAATGTGTTGTGGGCGACTTTAATTTTAGTCGGAAAAAAGATTAACAAAATGCAGAATACCGAAGCAGAAATTTGTAGAATTAGTTGATGACTCCTTCCTTAAACAACATATTAAGGAACCAACACTGGAACACAATATTTTAGACTTAGTGTCAACTAACAAGGACTCAAGTAAATGCCATGGAAATGGGGAACTTTCGGGAGCTAGGGAACTTTGATCACAAGAAAATCAGCTGTTGTTGTTGTTTTTAAATTCAGCTACTTAGAACACAAGTCCCAAAGTAGCACGGGCTATGGTGACCCCGTAGTGGACTTACCTAGCACAGGAGCGGTGCTGTAACGGAAAAACTGAGAAAATCAACTTTAACGTCGACTGTAATAGATGTGTAAGAGCGAATTCTGCTAAGGTGCCAGATCTCCGGAAAGCTGATTGTGTTGGCCTAAGGAATTTCTTGGGAAGGATAAAATTGGCCGAAGCTCAACGTGGGAGGTGAGGTGTTCTGGGAACACTATGTAAACCCGACGGTGGCTGACGTAACAAGGGATTACGATGTAGAATCAAATTATAACTTAAAAATATTCTTGGAGAACTGCTGGAACGTAGAGTGTAACTTATAAGTAGATGAGTTCGAGTAATAATGACCCCGAAGGGTAGTAGGTCTAAAGACATAGGTTTAAAAGACCCTTTTATGTAAAAAAAGAAAGTTTTACACATAAAGGATTTAGTATTGTCAATCTAAAGCAACAATTTGCCAAACTAGTAAGAAATGTACATGCTTTGTAGTTTCATTTTTTTTTATATCGGGGGAAACAAAAACAAATCCTACAGGGATTTCTAAGTTAAATCAAACAAAGATTACAGCAAATTCAGGGCCATTAAAAATGGAGACAGATAAAGTAACTGAAAACGACAACGAAATGCGTAGTCTTTTAAATAAATATTTTCTGTATAAAATATTTTTTTCTTCCCATTATTAACATCTTTATTGACAAAATTTAATTACAATTTTGTCTAATCTGAAAATTTCCATTAAGTCTTATTAAAGTGAGGATAATGGTGGTATTCACTGTCACACAGGACAGAGGGTCATACATAAGACAATAGGTCTAAACTGTAGGCTGAAGCACATATATATCATGGTTACAATCAATGTTTTAATGTATGAATATGTAAAATCAACTTTCTATTGTGCACTGCCACACAAGAGCAGAGATGGGCTCATAATTGATGCAGCTTAAAAATAATGTAAATGAAATTGTTCTTCATTCTTTAAAATGGACAAGGAAATTTTGGATAGATTGTTAGGATGTCGTCCAGTACACCTGAGTTAATGAAATGCCCGAAACAGATTCTTGCCCGAAACCCTGTGCGTATTTGTGGCTTTAGGTATTGTATGTACTAGCTCTATCTATAAATCCATCATTAAATGTGTAACTCATCTACTATGTTTGTACTTTTACCTGAATAAAAATTTGAATTTGAAATAGTTACACAGTTGGTAGTACAAGAGGCCAGGAGGTCTAAAGTCTTTTACGGCTTCACATTCAACAATATAGTGTTCTAGTGAATGCGTTAAAAGTTTGTCACGGAGTTTACAATCTGAGTATTCTGGTAGTGGCTCAGCCTCACTAACCTGCCAGATGTGTCTATAGCCAAGGCGAATTCTCGCAATGACTAAATCACATTGTCTGGTCCGGTTACTGTGCTGACCATACAAATATTATTACAAAAGCTTTTAATACTGCAGCTTTCAGGTCTCTGGGCCTGAAAGCCTCGGGTTTCAGGCCCCTGAAAATCCTTTCAGGTTTCTTAGTTCTTCTAAATCTGAATTAATTTCTTTAATTTGTATGTTTCCAATATTTGCATTAGATAGTCCAAAGTCATAATCAGTGTTTTCTTTCCTGCTAGCCTCATTAGTAGAAATAATTACGCAGTCATTGGCCAATCGATCTACAAAGTCATGTTTTCCAACTCCAACATGGGATGGGACCCACACAAATTTTATACAATAGTTATCATCATTGGCAAAAATTACATTCCATATATTATTACAAGCTACTTCCGACATATATTGTGATGGGTTTTTTAAGGACAGCAGAGCACTTTTAGAGTCACAGAATATCACTCCACCACCATTGAGCTTAAGGTATTCAGTGGCTAGATAAATACCCAATAACTCAATCTGTGTCGTGCTTGTCCAGTTGTTCAATCTCTGTGTACTAGACATGATCATGTCATTCTCTTTATATACTGCACATGCACAACCTGTTCTACCAGTACCTAATTGCACAGAGCCTTAAAGGCGTAGGATTCAGTTGGTTTGAGATTTTGAAGATGACTGTCAATAGCGTCTAATGTTATACATCTCATAGTTTGTGTTATACATTTGTTGTACACTGATGGGGGTATAATGCAAAGAGATCTGCACATCTATCCGAGGGGGAATATAGTGAACAGTTTTATCAGGGTTAAGAGACACATTCAGTTTCAGAAGATTATAGGCACAACAACTGAGCCACACACTGTAAGGAGCTTTTTGCGGCGGATTGAGGGAACAGTCAGAATTGTTTAGAATGGATCTCAATTTATTTTGGATAGAGCTGGGGGGACCATTATGTTTCAAAGTTTTGACATAAAACATAGTACTAAGTAGAACTATTATTTCATAATTGGAAGGTAATTTTAGTTCCTTTCTCATGTTAACAATTCTGACAGTTCTAGGACAACCCAGGATGATGCGCATGGCATCATTCTGTACTATATCTAGGCCTTGTAATTGTTTAGGAGAAAAATTAAGAAGACACAAGGCATAATAATCAACAACAGATCGTATAAAAGCCATATAAAAACTACGAGCATATTTTATGTTAATGCCAAATCCTTTGCCAACAAGAGTTTTGAGAGGTTTAAGACGCTCAACAACTTTTTTGCGCAGGTTGCTGACGAGATTTGTATCATTAACCTCGACTCCAAGATATTTATAAGACTCACAAGTCTCCACGGGCACTCCATTAATAGTATAGTTAACATGAAGAGAATAGGGAATAAGAAAGATTGAGGCCACATTCTACTACTTGGAGAATGCATCAACACTTGTAACCTTGGTTTACTGTGTGCCATAATACAAATATCATCAGCATAACATATAGCAGTTTCAGTAGGTTCTCCAGGTATGTCATGGATAAGTTTGTGCATAAGTATATTAAAGAACTTGTGTTACCTATAGGTTTCGGTAGCAGGTCTGCTGTAAGTACACTATATCGTCCATATATGTTATACAGTAAGAAATGGCTATTTGCCGTTTGTAATTAGAATTTTTGATAATGTATACTATCACTCCTGTGAAGACAGGTTGACTAGTTTAGTAGTGACGAGGGAAGAAATTATTAAACAAATGAAGAAAAAGGAAGCCTCCAGGGGGCCAGATTCACGAAGCAGTTACGCAAGTACTTACGAACCTGTACATCTTTTCTTGATCTTTGGCGGCTTTGTTTACAATTATTAAACAGTAAATGAGCTCCGAAGCACCAGGAGGCTGTTTATAATAATAACAACAGTTGATTGGGAAGTTTTCATGTTTGTAAACTGTTTAATAAATGTAACCAAAGCCGCCAAAGATTCATGAAAGATGTACACGTTCGTAAGTGCTTGCTTAACTGCTTCGTGAATCTGACCCCTGGGCCAGACGAGGCGTTTCCCAGGGTGCTTCAAGAATACAAAGAGGAGCTTCGTGAACCCCTTGTCTTGCATACTAGCAGTACTGTGCTCAGTGTGCTAATAGCAGAACTAGCATCGGTGTGGCAGTTGCACCACAAACCAGGAGTCGTAATTCCAATAACTGACTAATTGTCTTAATACCAATACAAGGCCTTTGGTAGCAGCAGTACATTTACTTTGGTTGAACTTTAGTAGCCATTTGTCAGACCATTCCTTCAGTTTGTCTAGGTCATTTTGTAGCCTTATACTATCCTCCTCTGTCCTGATCCTCCTCATACTTTTTTGCATCATCAGCAAACATCGAGAGGAACGAGTCAATTCCTTCTGGGAGATCATTTACGTATATCAGAAACAGTATAGGTCCAAGGACTGATCCCTGTGGGACTCCACTGGTGACTCCCCGCCACTTCGAGACCTCACCCCTCACGGTGACTCGCTGTGTCCTGTTGCTTAGGTACTCTCTTATCCAGTAGAGTACCTTCCCTTTCACTCCTGCCTGCATCTCCAGTTTGTGCACTAGTCTCTTATGTGGTGTCGTGGTATCAGTACTAGGATAGGTGTCGTGGTATCAGTACTAGGATAGGTGTCGTGGTATCAGTACTAGGATAGGTGTCGTGGTATCAGTACTAGGATAAGTATCATGGGATCAGTACTAGGATAGGTGCCGTGGTATCAGTACTAGGATAGGTGTCGTGGTATCAGTGCTAGGATAGGTGTCGTGGTATCAGTGCTAGGATAGGTGTCGTGGTATCAGTACTAGGATAGGTGTCGTGGTATCAGTGCTAGGATAGGTGTCGTGGTATCAGTACTAGGATAGGTGTCGTGGTATCAGTACTAGGATAGGTGTCGTGGTATCAGTACTAGGATAGGAGTCGTGATATCAGTACTAGGATAGGTGTGCTAACTGGGGTTCCGATTAATTGCCTTAATAACAGTACAGTGATAGTTTTACAAGCAATACTAAACTTCATGTCGCCATGCTAGTACTAGGCTAGTGGAGACCACATTACTAGGCTTGGAACTCGCCTAGGTGTGCTTGCGGGGGTTGAGCTCTGGCTCTTTGGTCCCGCCTCTCAACTGTCAATCAACTGGTGTACAGATTCCTGAGCCTACTGGGCTATATCATATCTACATTTAAAACTGTGTATGGAGTCAGCCTCCACCACATCACTGCCTAATGCATCCCATCTGTTAACTACTCTGACACTGAAAAAGTTCTTGTTAACGTCCCTGTGGCTCGTTTGGGTACTCAGTTTCCACCTGTGTCCCCTTGTTCGCGTACCACCCGTGTTGAATAGTTTATCCTTGTCTACCCTATCAATACCCCTGAGGATTTTGTAGGTAATGATCATGTCTCCCCTTACTCTTCTTTCTTTCAGTGTCGTAAGGTGCATTTCCCGCAGCCTTTCCTCGTAACTCATGCCTCTTAGTTCTGGGAATAGTCTAGTGACATATGTCTGAACTTTTTCCAGCTTCATCTTGTGCTTGAGAAGGTACGGGCTCCATGCTGGGGCCGCATACTCGAGGATTGGTCTTACATAAGTGGTATACAAGGTTCTGAAGGATTCCTTACCCAGGTTCCTGAAGGTAGTTCTGATGTTGGCCAGTCTTGCATATGCGAGGCTGGCTAGGGGCCTCACTAGGGGACCTGTGTTCCCTAGTGCGTGTGCCACCTGTGTTAAACTGTCTTAATCTACATTATTAATTCCTCTGAGAATCTTGTTTGAGGTGATCATGTCTCCGTTAACTCTTGTGTCTTCCAGCGACGCGAGGTTTAGTTCCCGTAGTCTCTCCTCGCAGATCATACCTCTCAGTTCGGGTACTAGTCTGATGGCATACCTAGGAACTTTCTCTAATTTAGTCTTGACTAGATACGGACTCCATGCTGGAATTGCATTCTCCGGGATTGGTCTAACATATTTGGCATAAAAAGTTCAAAGTGATTTCTTACACAAGTTTCTAAAGGAAGTTCTTATGTTGGCCAACCTAGCATGCGCCACTGATAATATCCTCTTGATGTAGGCTTCAGGGGAAAGGTCTGGCGTGGTATCAACCTCCAGGTCTCTCTCCCTGATTTTAGAAGGATTTCATCTCTGAAATAATATCTTGTATCCGGCCCCCTTCTCCCAACACCTATTCATTACTTTACATTAGCTCGGGTTAAACTCTCGTAGCCATTTATTGGACCGTTCAGTTTGTCCCGGTCATCTTGTAGCTTCATGCTGGCCTCTGTTTTACAGCAGCGTAGTTACCTCACCTTACGGTAACTACGGTATTATGCAAATACCGTAGCAAATATGCAACCAGCAGCCCGGGGGAGGCTGGTGGCTGAGTGGACAGCGCTCTAGATTCGTGAACCTAGGGACCGGGGTTCGATCCTCGGCCCCGGCGGAAAATCAAATGGACAGTTTCCTTCACCCTGATGCCTCCGTTACCTAGCAGTAAATAGGTACCTGGGAGTTAGACAGCTGCTACGTGCTGCTTCGTGTGTGTGTGTGTGTGTGTGTGTGTGTGTGTGTGTGTGTGTGTGTGTGTGTGTGTGTGTGTGTGTGTGTGTGTGTGTGTGTGTGATAAAATAAGTAGTTGGTAACAGTTTATTGTTTGACAATTGAGCAGAGCTCGACCCCCGCAAGCACAACTAGGTGAATACAACTAATTGTATTTGTAGTTGTACAAATACAATTACAAGGAGTGGTGGTAGCAACAGTACCAGGCCAGGTGTGGTGGTAGCAACAGTACCAGACCAGGTGTGGTGGTAGCATCAGTACCAGGCCAGGTGTGGTGGTTAGCCATCAGTACCAGACCAGTGGTGGTTGTAGCATCAGTACCAGGCCAGGTGTGGTGGTAGCATCAGTACCAGACCAGTGTGGTGGAGGTCAGCATCAGTAACCAGGCCAGGTGTGGTGGTAGCAACAGTACCAGATCATTAGGTGTGTTGGTAGCAACAGTACCAGACCAGGTGTGGTGGTAGCATCAGTACCAGGCCAGGTGTGGTGGTAGCATCAGTACCAGATTACCAGACCAGGTGTGGTGGTAGCATCAGTACCAGGCCAGGTGTGGTGGTAGCAACAGTACCCAGGCCAGGTGTGGTGGTAGCATCAGTACCAGGCCAGGTGTGGTGGTAGCAACAGTACCAGACCAGGTGTGGTGGTAGCATCAGTACCAGGCAGGACAGGTGTGGTGGTAGCATCAGTACCAGGCCAGGTGTGGTGGTAGCATCAGTACCAGACCAGGTGTGGTGGTAGCAACAGTACCAGACCAGTGTGGTGTTAGCATCAGTACCAGGCCAGGTGTGTTGGTAGCAACAGTACCAGGCCAGGTGTGGTGGTAGCATCAGTACCAGGCCAGGTGTGGTGGTAGCAACAGTACCAGACCAGGTGTGGTGGTAGCATCAGTACCAGACCAGGTGTGGTGGTAGCAACAGTACCAGGCCAGGTGTGGTGGTAGCAACAGTACCAGGCCAGGTGTGGTGGTAGCATCAGTACCAGGCCAGGTGTGGTGGTAGCAACAGTACCAGGCCAGGTGTGGTGGTAGCATCAGTACCAGACCAGGTGTGGTGGTAGCAACAGTACCAGGCCAGGTGTGGTGGTAGCAACAGTACCAGGCCAGGTGTGGTGGTAGCAACAGTACCAGACCAGGTGTGGTGGTAGCATCAGTACCAGACCAGGTGTGGTGGTAGCAACAGTACCAGGCCAGGAGTGGTGGTAGCGTCAGTACCAGACCAGGTGTGGTGGTAGCAACAGTACCAGGCCAGGTGTGGTGGTAGCATCAGTACCAGACCAGGTGTGGTGGTAGCAACAGTACCAGGCCAGGTGTGGTGGTAGCATCAGTACCAGGCCAGGTGTGGTGGTAGCAACAGTACCAGGACAGGTGTGGTGGTAGCAACAGTACCAGGCCAGGTGTGGTAGTAGCATCAGTACCAGACCAGGTGTGGTGGTAGCATCAGTACCAGACCAGGTGTGGTGGTAGCAACAGTACCAGGCCAGGTGTGGTGGTAGCAACAGTACCAGGCCAGGAGTGGTGGTAGCATCAGTATCAGGCCAGGTGTGGTGGTAGCATCAGTACCAGACCAGGTGTGGTGGTAGCAACAGTACCAGGCCAGGAGTGGTGGTAGCATCAGTATCAGGCCAGGTGTGGTGGTAGCATCAGTACCAGAACAGGTGTGGTGGTAGCAACAGTACCAGGCCAGGAGTGGTGGTAGCAACAGTACCAGGCCAGGTGTGGTGGTAGTGTCAGTACCAGACCAGGTGTGGTGGTAGCATCAGCACCAGACCAGGTGTGGTGGTAGCATCAGTACCAGGCTAGGTGTGGTGGTAGCAACAGTACCAGGCCAGGAGTGGTGGTAGCATCAGTACCAGGCCAGGAGTGGTGGTAGCATCAGTACCAGGCCAGGTGTGGTGGTAGCATCAGTACCAGGCCAGGTGTGGTGGTAGCATAAGTACCAGACCAGGTGTGGTGGTAGCATCAGTACCAGGCCAGGTGTGGTGGTAGCATCAGTACCAGGCCAGGTGTGGTGGTAGCATCAGTACCAGACCAGGTGTGGTGGTAGCATCAGTACCAGACCAGGTGTGGTGGTAGCATCAGTACCAGACCAGGTGTGGTGGTAGCATCAGTACCAGACCAGGTGTGGTGGTAGCATCAGTACCAGGCCAGGTGTGGTGGTAGCATCAGTACCAGGCCAGGTGTGGTGGTAGCATCAGTACCAGGCCAGGTGTGGTGGTAGCGTCAGTACCAGACCAGGTGTGGTGGTAGCATCAGTACCAGGCTTAAATCGGTACATCTGCCCTAAAATACTAGTAGCAGCTGTTCAATATGGGGTATCAGCAGTACCGGGTCAGCAGTGGTAGCTTCACTACCAGACTAGGTGTAAGGAGGAGCAGTACTAGGCTCGGTAATTTCGTACTAGTTAGTACAAGGATCGGTGAAGCTAGGCTAGATGTGCATAGCATTAGGCTTTTTGTGATAGCAGTCTTATGATAGGTATTGTAATATCGGTACTAGGCTCCGCGTGGTAGTTGCTGTACTTGGCCAGGTAGTGTTGTGGTTGCTGAGGTAAGTTGTGGTTGTAGTCTAATGTGTGTGTGGTTGTTAACTCAGAGCCTGAATATCTTATCAGAACCGAGTGTATCAGAACTGACAAGTTCCCAACCATTTTCAATACCAGTTTTGCTATTTAGGACCATAATTGTCCTCTGTCCCTTCTCGATACCATCACCATCATCATAGTGATGTTTTCAATATATATACATTTCACCATCTTGTCAAAGTAACTATCAAAATTGATTACCACCAACCCCCCCTTGTTGTCTCGTTACTCTATTGTGATCATTCTGATGAGCATCAATGATTAATCATCATCAGACAGACCACTTTTATTGGTTCATTCCACACTACACGTACAGGGGATATATATATATATATATATATATATATATATATATAATATAATACGTACAGTGGGAGTATAGCCTCTGAACATTACCCAGGATAAAGTTTTCTTGCTGGTTGGTTAGTGTGCACTTGTGTGATCTTAATCCTTCAAATCTGACAGGCCTTAAAACCAACCACATTATTACCATCATCATCATCATCATTAAATCATCATCCTCATCATCATTAAATCCTCATCCTCATCATCATCATCATCATCATAATTAAATCATCATCATCCTCATCATCTGGATTTTGACACACTCACAGAAAGGATCACCACAAAAACAATCAAAGACGAAGATAAATACATTTATTCAACTCTACATGTACAAAGATGTTTTTTTTCCTTTCTCACGCCAATGATACTCTAATAAATACAGATGAAAGGATGGGTAGTGCACAAGTCCTCCACCGCTGTCCTTCACAAGTGAGATTATATATATATATATATATATATATATATATATATATATATATATATATATATATATATATATATATATATATATATAGATATATATATAAAATGTATATTTATTTATTTATTTTTGGCTGAAATAGTTGCTGGGATGTTTTTAAAGAAACAAGTTACTATCGGAGGCAGAGGAACGAGCGACTGAATCCTACCAGAAAAAAAAAAAACAATTGATGCATTTATTCCTTTACCTGTGTTTTTGTTTTTGAATTGGTTGCACCATCGATGAAAAAAGCATGTTTACACGCGGGATACTTTATTTTTTTGTCATGAGATAATAACAAGTGTCGAAAAAAAAAAGTGTAACAAAACCAAATAAAATTGTCGATAATTGATGATAATTTCCTTTTGTGCCGTAGAGAATACTATCCCCCTTCCCCCCCCTCCCTTTCCCGTGGGATGGTGGCGGCCGGGAGACGGGGTTCGATTCCACTCCAGGTCTAAATCACTCGTTAATATTCTTTTTTCTCTCTCTCACTTAAATGGAGTTTTTCTCTGAACCCCATCTCGCGAAGCTGCCCCCCCCCCATCCCCCCGCGCCCAGGTTCACATAGACAGAGCAGATACAAGCACTTTGTAGTCACTCGGGTAAAGCAATTGATGAACGCCAAAGGAAATTGTCTCAAGTCTTTCGCTAATGACACTAAGAAGGAGGAGTAGTCTGCTTCACAATAAATTTTTTTTTATCTTTTTTTTTTTAAACAACATTAATAAAAATCAGCATTCGGTACAGTCAAGTTGTTTTTATTTTTTTTAACAAAGATCTTTTATTTATTTCGTTTCACTACCTTAAATGATAATAAAACTGTGCATACGATCAACAAGGGGTTGACCTCGAATTCAAGAGTAACAGAACACAGATGTTTAGAACAGTGGTCTGGAGCGGGTGACGCCCGTGTGACAGGAGGGTATAAGGGTTAAAAGTTGGTAGCTCACCCTGCCGAGTCTATCTATCTTAGCCGAATGTCTTAACTTGGTTAACTAGGAGGACATTCAGCTCTCTCAATCTCTCAGCCCTGAGATTTGCCAGTTTGTCGAAAGTCTATGACCTTAGACGAGAGGTTATATACTCGTCCTAGGGCCTAAACCACTCGAACAAGTGGCTATGACCTTAACTGGATGTCTGAATACTCAACCAATTGCCTTGACATCTTAACAATGTGCCTGAACACTTAATAATGTCTTGGTTGACATTACTAAGTCATTTGACAGCATTTTGTCATGTTTCGGTCAAGTCGATGGACCACTCGGCAGGATATTATTTAACCAAATGGCTCTTTGACTCGGCTGACTGTCTGCCCACTTAGTCAAATATAGGCTCTGACAGAGCCCTATCCAACCCATTCGAAGCCTTTATTTACTATGTCTTCAGCCAGTCAGCCAAGTACCTGTCCACCTTGCCAGCCTGTCCACCTTGCCAGCCTGTCCCTGTACCTAAGGCTGCAAGTCTCAGGAAGCAGCACCCGCAGTTCAGCCTTACCCTGTCGAGTCAACCTTGTGGCCAGTGGCGATGTGTACATACAGAGGCAGGTGCTTGGGACCCAATCACGTACAGGCACGCGTCTGAGTACAAAAAAAAAAAAAGAGAAGTGTTTGAGCCCAGTCACGTACTTGAGTCACGTGTTTGAGCTCAGCCTACTACCACAGCTGCTGTATCAAGCAGCAACCGCCCTCAGACCCCTAAGCCATTACAGGTGGTTTTCCTATTCACAACAAAGATAAAATAACCTTACTGGATTAGGGTTCGAGGGCTGATGCAACAATACCACTGGGTACCATTTAAATATATGGTGCAGTTGTGATCTATTACCAAAAGATCTTAGCAACTGATCTTCCAAAAATGGGTACAATAAAAAAAATATATAACATTCAAAACTCAATAAAAAAAACACATTAAAAAAAATCTATTTGGTGCAGAAATGGAGAGGGGGAGAGGGGAGGAGGGGGGGCTTTTGTAGAGGTGTCGGCATAACCATTGATTGTACAAATTTTGGGATAAAAGTTCATATCAGTTATATTCTATTATTACATATACAAATATAAACTATCTTATGTACACTATTTACAAGACAGAACTGGTCCAAAATGCAACCCTGACGGCGGCCGCCACCACCGTAGAGTCGGCGTCTTAATTAGAGTGCATTTTAGTCGTTATCTTTGGTTTTATTATGGACAGCCTCGGGCCCACTGCATGAAGATGCTGAGAAGCCTGCATTATGACACGCTGTCCAGTGCTTGCAACCCAGAGTGATCCCCCAAGAGGTTTGCAGTCAAAACGTGAAGCAACTGGATTAAGCTTACGGAAGGCTCGAAGCTTACGCTAATGTAGCTTCTGCAACCAATATAGTGACAAGCCTCCAACACGTAACATACAACACGCCTGAAACCTATAATATATATATATATATATATATATATATATATATATATATATATATATATATATATATATATATATATATATATATAATATATATAATTAAAAATGAAGAGCCCGACGCCCACTTTTTAAACTGATAATTAAAGCCCGAACACTGATGCATTCGTAATGAATAAATTACAGAGAAGATAAATACAGAAGCAAGGAGAGCTTACGCAGCTGACCCCCAACTCAATACGCCGCACTTAAGCGTAACGAAGCACATTCGGAAACCTACTTTATTTAGATTAGTTTTAGAGGAGAAAAAAATAGCCTCTCTCTGGTTCCAAATACTGGCAAGTGTGAGAGTCTTCCTAATATGGCACATACTAACTTTCTATATGAAGAACGAAAAAAAAGAAAGTTTTAATTACAAGTCAAGATTCCTGGAGGAACTGAAATGTGAAAACTGGAAAGAAAAACGAAATATGGAATCTTAGAAGTATCCAAAAATAACTTAAATGATTGAAGTAAACGATAAAGGAATGTAGCCAAAACAAAGAGGAACAGACGTAAGTGTACATCATACGCATAACTTAATAAGTCACGAAACAAACGCAATGCACAAAGCAACAAAAATTAAAAAAAAAAAAAAATATTGCAAATATTAGAAAAGTAAAAAAATAAGATAATACTGAATTGACCGCTGACGAGGAGATACACACACACACAAGATGACTTCTTTGTGCTGAAGGCTTCGCTGATCCAGCGGGCTCGCCACTAATGAGAACTTTCCCGAAACATACTGCAAAATGCGAAAGATTGAAACCAAAAAAAAAAAAGAAACTACAAAAGTTGGCGACTGAAACGTGAGAAAAGAATCGATACAGCTCGTTTGCCCAACACTAAATACCAAGTCGGAACACGTGGTTACATATATGTCAGATGTTTTCTAAAACCCGACTGTGGTCAACATCTGCAGTTCTTGCAGATCATATATATATATATATATATATATATATATATATATATATATATAATATATATATATATATATATATATATATATATATATATATATATATATGTCGTACCTAATAGCCAGAACGCACTTCTCAGCCTACTATTCAAGGCCCGATTTGCCTAATAAGCCAAGTTTTCATGCATTAATGTTTTTTCGTCTACCTAACCTACCTAACCTAACCTAACCTAGCTTTTTTTGGCTACCTAACCTAACCTACATATAAATATAGGTTAGGTTAGGTTAGGTAGGGTTGGTTAGGTTCGGTCATATATCTACGTTAATTTTAACTCCAATAAAAAAAAATTGACCTCATACATAGAGAAAAGGGTTGCTTTATCATTTCATAAGAAAAAAATTATAGTAAATATATTAATTCAGGAAAACTTGGCCCAGAAGTGACTCGAACCCATACTCCCAGAAGCAACGCATCTGGTATGTACAAGACGCCTTAATCCACTTGACCATCACGACCGGACAAAATGAGGTGATAGCCGAGGCTATTTGAACCACCCCACCGCCGGCACTCGGATAGTTATCTTGGGCATAGCATTTTACCAAATCACCTCATTCTTTGGGGCAACACGTGAGGAACACAATGCGAACAAGCCTGAATGGTCCCCAGGACATATGCAACTGAAAACTCACACCCCAGAAGTGACTCGAACCCATACTCCCAAAAGCAACGCATCTGGTATGTACAAGACGCCTTAATCCACTTGACCATCACGACCGGACAAAATGAGGTGATAGCCGAGCTATTTGAACCACCCCACCGCCGGCACTCGGATAGTTATCTTGGGCATAGCATTTTACCAATTGATTTGGTAAATCTTGAGGTGATTTGGTAAAATGCTATGCCCAAGATAACTATCCGAGTGCCGGCGGTGGGTTGGTTCAAATAGCCTCGGCTATCACCTCATTTTGTCCGGTCGTGATGGTCAAGTGGATTAAGGCGTCTTGTACATACCAGATGCGTTGCTTCTGGGAGTATGGGTTCGAGTCACTTCTGGGGTGTGAGTTTTCAGTTGCATATGTCCTGGGGACCATCAGGCTTGTTCGCATTTGTGTTCCTCACGTGTTGCCCCAAAGAATGAGGTGATTTGGTAAAATGCTATGCCCAAGATAACTATCCGAGTGCCGGCGGTGGGGTGGTTCAAATAGCCTCGGCTATCACCTCATTTTGTCCGGTCGTGATGGTCAAGTGGATTAAGGCGTCTTGTACATACCAGATGCGTTGCTTCTGGGAGTATGGGTTCGAGTCACTTCTGGGTTGAGTTTTCAGTTATATATATATATATATATATATATATATAATATATATATTTATATATATATAATATATCATATGGCTTTACGTGGCTTTTTTCGGTATGATTTTGAATGGAATTGACATTACTGACTCTGAATACCTTTCAGTGTATTCTAAACTCAACAAGCTACCGCACTTAGCACGGCTGTGCCATCTAACTAGGACTAGACCGCCTAGCAAGGTCACCTAGCAGCCTATGAGTTTGTAAATAAGCCAAAGCAGCAGGTCTGCCCTCCTGTATTGTGGGTCGGTATCTCCTGAGAAAACTGTGGACAAGAGAGTCGTTAGCAACATGTAGCTTAAGGTCTCATTTTTGGTTTACGTGACACGGGTGTGTCGGCCTTAATACAAATGTTTGTCGGTGCTATGTTTGCTCAAGTCACCCCTCGCTCAACCAACATTTTTAGCAAAGAAATCTCAAATTCAATACTAAAACGAAATCCAAAAAAATATAACAATTATAAAATTTTGTTCATGTGCTTTGTAAATCATTAACAAATACAATTTTAGGTTGAGCAATTAGCCTGAGCAAATGATCCGTTCTATTTCATTGGTCGTTATACACAGATCCGGTCGTTATAATGACACGTGTGTGTGTGTTCGGATGGCGCCAATGTGTTCGATGGCTGTCTGGACTGCAACAGGTGTGTGGGGTTCAAAACGGGGGTAATCATGTGTGTGTGTGGGTGTGTGTGTGTGTGGGTGTGTGTGTGTGTGTGTGTGTGTGTGTGTGTGTGTGGTGTGTGTGTGTGTGTGTGTGTGTGTGTGTGTATGTGTGGAAGGAAAGGGGGTGGAGGGAGGGGGGATGAGTGTGTGCTTGAAAAATTTGTTATACATGTTTGATTCATTCAGAAAATAATATTTAGTCTGGACAGATAACAGCATGGTTTAAATAGTTGTATATGCTAATTATAGAGAGGTATTACACCAGTAGACACATGTCTGATTTAGAATAAACAGGTGCGTGGATGAGCCAGGCACTGCTGTGAGGCAGACGTCTGAACAGTGAAGGAGAGTTGTCTTTTGATCCTAAGAATTTAGCAGTGCCTTACTATATTCAACTGCACATACCAAAAAAAAATGAATTGCAGCCATTATTTATGCATAAATCTGTCGAAGACTCAATTGGAAAGACAAACGGATACAAAGACACGACAAACAGATTTTTAGTGACAACTCATGAAGTCAATACTACAGGAGGAGGAAGTGCCAGTGTTGATCGTCGAACCGTCCACACGCTCACTTCACACTGGTCTAATATTGTCACATGTTTGACTCTGTGGTCCAGGACACGTCCTTTTGATTCTGATCGTTCAGTCGACAACCACCCAAGTAAACAGTCCAGGTTTCCCTGAGGTGAAAGGGGGGTAGCCATCTTTGCAGGAAATAGCTCCTGTAATTTGTTTTCTCTCTGTCTACAGCAACTCGACAAACTTGCTCGACCCACCATAAGACAACTCAAAATCAAATATTGATCTGGAAGTAACACGTCTGGAAACGTCATCTGGACCTTATTCCACCCACAGCGGACGACAGATCTGTTTCATCACGCTGATGCTTCAGCCACTAAATAAGTTTTGAGCAATAAGAATGTGAATATAAGTTCAAATGGATAACTTAGTTGCGCCGTTTAGCTTTCAATGTGATGTAATTAAGATTAGTGGGTCATTTTCCATAACTCTTGGAGAGGAAGTTCAAGAATGGAGTGGTTTTTTTTTAGGCTCCTTGTGGTTGTCGTGTTGATTTGACTGCTGTGTCACTGGTGCGGGTTAGCTATTGGTGGCATTGGTGCGGGTCAGCCGCTGTTGGCACTGGCACTCCTGGGGGCTAGTACACCGGCCGCCACTGTTGTGACCAGCCAAGGTAGGACAACATACACTACACAACACATAACATCAATAGGAACAATGGGCCGAGTGTGGGCGTGCTGCTGCTGACACCACCGCACAGCACACAGGACTAGCATGTTGAGGCGCCCACTGTCGCACGGGGGTGGGACGGGCGCCCTCTCACTGGGAAGTCACGTGACGCGAGGTGTGGGGAATGTGCGGGCTACGCCACCCATCCTGCTGCTGCTGCTGCCGCCGACGCTGGTCAGGTGGGCGGTGCCGGGGCTCGGGGCGGTGTCCCGGGAGGCCGCGGTGCCACTGGAGACGTCCAGGGCGGCGCCGTGGGAGCCAAAGGGCCAGACACCCCCCTCAGCAAAAGCGGAGGAGGTGGGCGGCCAGATGCCACCCAGTGGTGAGTGGCCGCCCTAGGAAATCCCAAAGTTGGAGGAGCAAGCCCTTGGGTCCCTGGCGGCGGCAGTTGGGACGCTACCATGGGGGCCCAATCTCAAGACCCAGGGCCCGACAGATTTGAGGAGTCCCCGGTGTCATCATTGGAGGTGTTAGCAGCCGCAGCGGCGTTGAAATGCGGGGAAAACAAACTTCCAGATTTGGAAGAATCATCACTGATGACAGGAGTGTAGTGGAGACCCTTGTAAGACTCGAGTCCCTCGTGCGTGCCAGCCGAGAGCGGGGGAAACAACCCTTTCTTATTTTGATTCACAACACATTTTCGCATATGCTTTTCTAGTGTGGAGGCGACACTAAATGGCATATCACAAAACCGACAGCGGTACACATCTTTCCCCATGCGGCCGTGCGTTTTCATGTGTCGCGTTAGCTTTGAACTTTGCGCACATGCATAACTACAGAGGTCGCACTTGTAGGGCTTCTCGCCCGTGTGAGACCGTCGGTGAACTGTTAGATTCGAGCAGTTTTTGAACACTTTACCACAGAATTCGCATGTGTCATTCCTTCGGCTCTCTTTCTTTGGTGGGGGCACGAGAGAGAGAGGCGTCCCTGGTGCAGAACTTGTGCCTGGTTTGGGCAGACACACCGGAACATCACCAGGCTTAATGGGCCCCTCCGTCAGCAGTTTACGGTGCAAAAAGTTCGCTTCTGACGTTGGCAGACCGGGGAACAAGTCTTTGGGTGAACCCGTTCCTGCCAGATTGGGAAGCCATAATCCTGCATATAAGCTTCCATCCCTCTGGGCTTGGACTAAGCGTTTCTGAGCATCGTAAGGGTTATCGAACGCGCCCAGAAGCGTCTGATGGGCCACATCTAGCGTTGGTTGGCTACCCATTAACCCTTTCGTCAGATCGTCCCGTAACTTCAACTTCTCTATCCCGTTCGTGTGGATTTTCTCACCGTCTTTACCAATGATGTGGTGGTGGTGGTGGTGGGTAAGACGACCGGATTCTTTAAGTGCCTGATGATAAGCCTCGCTGTAGGCAGAGATGCTCGTCAGGCCGAACTTATCCATGAGTTCCCCAACGACTGACTTTTGTTGGTCTCCCCTGGTCATCTTGTGGTTGTCTGCGGTGCTGGACGACACGCTCTGAGAGGTGGGCACTGAGGTAATCTTAGAGGTAGTGGAGAGATCTTCGGGCTCATCGTCTTCGATGTCGTCTTCTACAATGTCTTCTTCTTCCTCGTCCCCGCTATCACAAATAGAAGGATTGTCGTCGTCGTCATCTATTTCCTCATCCTCCTCCTCTTCCTCTTCCTCCTCTTCCTCGTCAATATCGTCCTCGGTCTGAGGGCGTGAGGAGTCTGGAGAATTAGTTTCCGTGCTTGAACTCTTCTTGTGCGCCTTCATGTGCAGGCGTAATTTTTGGGGTGTGGGTAATGTTTCTTGGCACCTGGGGCAGCGGAAGTCCTTCTCGCCAGTGTGGAGCCGCTGGTGGATGGCGAGGTTGCTCTCCCACCGGAAGCACTTGCAGCAGGTCATGCACTTGAAGCGTCGCTCCTGCACCATCAAGGCTGGATCAGTACGGGTGGAAGTGGGCGTCTGGGAGGGCGCTAGACTAGAGGGTGTGGGTGCATTGGGCGAGGCGAAGGGTGGCGTTGGGAGCGGCTTGCGGGGCGAGGTCGAGCTAGTGGGACTGGTCGTGCCTGCCAGTTGCCTCAGTCGCTGAGAGTAGAAGTCAAGATTGGGATCTCCGCCTGAAGTTAAGGGCGTGGGCGCCGCATGGCGGGGTGCACCCAGCCCTGGGTCAAGAAAGGGCGGCCGTTCGAACGGAGGAGGGAGTAGTCCGGGATTAAGACGCAGCCCCTCCTGCAGGAGCTGATCCATGCGAAAGTCGTGTCCCGGCCGCATGAAGGGCGGGGTGAGACCAGGCGGGAAGGGCGCACGTCCGTCCCCAAGAGGTACCCGGAGGAGGTTGAAGGGGTGGTTGGGGTCGAGTAGGGGTGCGTTCACAGGTGGATGGGGAGGCAGGGGCGTCGCGCCCGATGTCACCGGTGGTGTGATTTTACTCAAATCCACTTTGGATAGATCCACTTTTGTAATATCCACTTTGCTGAGGTCGACCTTGGAGGGGTCGAGCAGCTGGAGTGGCGGTGGGTGAGGCCCCGAAGCAGTGGGTGCTGTGGAGGACACCGACGCCAGTGGAGAGGAATGAGACGGCCTGGGCATCCCTGGAGGCGTGGAGGGCGTGGAGACGGGCGTGCACCCAGGTGCCTCCTGGTAGATGATGATGCCGTGCGAAGACTGGACGTGCTGCACCAGCGACCAGGCTGACCCCAGCACGGCGCCGCAGGTCCCACACACGTACCGCGCAGGCTCTGTAACACAAGGACCCAGTTAGTATGCTCTCGGGCTCCAGTCACACAATTAACATGGCATGAACTCACATAAGTCCTCTGGAAACATTTGTAAACATATACACAAATAATTCATGATGGAAGTCCTACAAAATTGCATGTCAATATGTTCATATATCATTTTCAGAGTAAATTATATATTCCAATAGTGTGTAAATAAAAATATATTTCAAGAGCACTTTCTTATTATCTATAAAAAAACACACATGAGCATATACGACATATATATATATATATATATATATATATATATATATATATATATATATATATATATATATATATATCTATATATATATATATATATATATATATAAACCCAACTTCCAGAGTCCACCCCACCATCAAGAGTACTAATAAGGAGTCCAGCGAAGCACTAAGGAGGACCAAGAGAGTCCAACCGAGTACTAACGAGACACTACAGGGAGTCCACAGCCCACCACCAAGAGAGGACCCACAAGGCCATTGCCGCCCACAGCCAATCTACCGCGCCTCCCGCGAGACATCATCGCCCTGTCGATACAATTCTACCATGAAAGGACAATGCAATTTCCACTCGCCTCTGCTGCCTACTTATACAACTGACCAAGGATAATGCATCAGGCCGGAGGAAGGACCCATGCCGCGTCTCGACCTGTACCAACTGACCCTCATCATCTCGCTCCCGTGCCTCAGGCTTGACCTAACTTTAAACCAAGTTGATCTCTCACGCTTCTATCCAAGCATTGATTCAGTATCCGGGTACCGAGAGAGAGAGAATGATGAGCATCTTAGCAGGGAAGATATGCAACCAGAAAGAGAAGGTGTGGGTGCAGGGGTTGGGACGAGCAACTGAATGTCCCGTGGGGATTCCTCCCATCCCCATCACCCCTACCCCCCCCCTCCACCCATCCCATCCCCTCCCTCCCACACCACACAACAAACTCCACCAAACTTTCCAGACACCGTCCAATAAACACATTCACGTGGTTCCTTCCCTTTTGGTTAAATATACACCGAGGATATTTTGAACCAGTCAAACACACACACACATACTTAAACTTTCCTCGCACAGTTTGGATTAATAATTCCAGCATTTTTGTGCATAACCTTGCAGGCCCTCGGCATAATGCTGACGCATGTTTTGACATCCGGTAATGTTACCAGCCCGACCAACTAGGAAGCCGTGGCGTACTTGGGGATATACAGAAACAAAAAATACTTTAAATAAAACAGATATTCAGCAAGTATATCCAGGAGTGGTGGCTTGCGCTCGTGGTGAATATAACTCGTCTCTGTTCTCAGTCCTTGGGTCTCTGTCTCTCTCTTTCTCTGTCTCTCTCCTTTCTCTCTGTCTCTCTCCTTTCTCTCTCTCTCTCTCCTTTCTCTCTCTCTCCTTTCTCTCTCTCTCTCTCCTTTCTCTCTCTCTCTCTCCTTTCTCTCTCCTTTCTCTCTCTCTCTCTCCTTTCTCTCTCTCTCTCTCCTTTCTCTCTCTCCTTTCTCTCTCTCTCTCTCTCTCTCTCTCTCTCCTTTCTCTTTCCCCCTCTCTTCCTTCTCTCTTTATCTCTCTCCTAGCGTCACAGTCCTCCCCCCCTAGCGTCACAGTCCTCCCCCCTACCGTCACAGTCCTCCCCCTAGCGTCACAGTCCTCCCCCTCTAGCGTCACAGTCCTCCCCCCTCTAGCGTCACAGTCCTCCCCCCTCTAGCGTCACAGTCCTCCCCCCTAGCGTCACAGTCCTCCCCCCCCTAGCGTCACAGTCCTCCCCCCCTAGCGTCATAGTCCTCCCCCCCTAGCGTCACAGTCTTCCCCCCCCTAGCGTCACAGTCCTCTCCCCCCCTAGCGTCACAGTCCTCCCCCCCAGCGTCACAGTCCCCCCCCTCTACCGTCACAGTCCTCCCCCCCCCACTAGCGTCACAGTCCTCCCCCCAGCGTCACAGTCCCCCCCCCCTCTACCGTCACAGTCCTCCCCCCCCCCAGCGTCCACATTCCCCCCCCCTAGCGTCACAGTAAACCCCCCCCCTAGCGTCACAGTCCTCCCCCCCCTAGCGTCACAGTACCCCCCCCTAGCGTCACAGTACTCCCCCGGCACCACTACACGCTTGTCGGAGTTATCATACGTGAGATTATCCAAACAAAAAACTGTCCTCAGATTATATCCATTTCCTACGTGACTGACGGCGGACCTTGACGTCACTTGGTAAGTTTAGTGATGTCTATATACCTGGAGGAAGGATGTCTTGTGCACGAGGGAGGGAGGGATTGTGCACGAGGGAGGGAGGGATTGTGCACGAGGGAGGGAGGGATTGTGCACGAGGGAGGGAGGGTGCGAGTATGGATTGTGTGATGAGTGGGTGACACGAGTAGCCCAGCTAGGATCTTGCAGGATGTGCTGACGCTGACTACAGCTGGTGGATGTGTTACACCCGTCTCCTTGCAGCCATAGTGCTCCGACTTGAAGGGGGAGGGGGGGGTCTAGGGCTAAGGTGTAAGGAGGTGAGGAGGTGGGACGCGGGGGGAGGGTTCAGCCTGCGTTGAAGGGAAGGGAAGGGAAGGGAAAGGGAATGGAAGGGAAGGGAAAGGGAATGGAAGGAAGGGAAGGGAAGAGAAGAGAAGGAAGGGAAGGAGGGAGAGAAACATTAGAGGTCACGTGGCAAAGGGTCTACTGCTCCATGTGTGACGTCTCCTCCTCCCCCCCCCCCTCCCGCCCTCCTATATCAACCTCTCCGGGGTCCACATACATCCCTCCCCCTCTACCCCCCCCCCCTTTCACTGTACATCCACCTGGCTGGGGACAGTTGCTTTTCAATCACCGTCGTCTTTCAACGCGACGGTTGAGCGAGGACGGTGCAGGCGACGCCCCCCTTACTAATTACCTTCGTCGGTGATCTGCTCATCTCACACAACACACACACACACACACACCACACACACCCACACACACACACACACACACCACACACAGTTATTTCAATCTATTTTTCCCTGAGGGAATTTATGGTTCTCATTTATTCCAGTGGGAATTTGGGCCATATAATTCCCCCTATATATGTGGCGCCGATCACTCAGCTACGTGTGTGTGTGTGTGTGTATTATTATGAAGGGAGATATAATTAATATTTGTTTCTACAATTAATGAATATGGGGTTCCAGGCTGTGGGCGGAAGGCCCCTTGTAATTTATTTAATAATTAATTATAATTTGCTTACTAATTTATTAGCAATAGTCCAGTTATTATTGTTATTACAAAATGATTATATATACCAATTATTTGTAAAAATACTAATTTAAATAATATATACTAATATAGTTGTAATAATTATCATAATGTTATCACCAACTTCCTTATGTGATCTAAGGGTTAACAAAATAGAAATATGCCGTAATGGGAATATTGGAAATAATTCACCCCCCCCCCCCACTAAACTACCCCATAACTTAATCACAGAACCAGTACACTAAAAAGATGATGATTTTCAAGCATGATATTGATGATTTTAGATCACCCGGGCAGTTAATGCAACCACTACGAGTCTAGGTGAGGGGGCATGAAGAATTGGGACGCTAATTACTAATAGTGTAGCACTATCACTAATAGTGTAGCACTATTACTAATAGTGTAGCACTATTACTAATAGTGTAGCACTATCACTAATAGTGTAGCACTATCACTAATAGTGTAGCACTATTACTAATAGTGTAGCACTATCACTAATAGTGTAGCACTATCACTAATAGTGGAGCACTATTACTACGCCAAATATACACCAGAACCTCTATAGTTTATAAGCCCCCCAACACCTACCCCCCCCTCCCCATCCCTATCCCACCTCCCATCCCTCTGCATCTCTCCCCTCTTGTCACAATTCGCTTGTCATAACTTCCCCTCTTCTTCAACCCTTCCACTTTCAGAAATAAGTCATTACGAACTGGCGAATGGTAATCTGCTTTAATTATCAGTTCCTCACATTGGTTTGATTTGTGACTAATGGGTCGTAGTTCAACACCCAGGTGTAATACTGGTGTCATATCGTATTGATGTAGTATTGATGTTTGTCAACACAAACATCAACCAATCATAGTTTGACAATTGGCATTGACGGACATCAACGCGGGCATCAATGGGTTAGGTTTTCAAACGCGAGCATTATAGTGCATTTGCAGTTCAACAAAGGCATTAGGGAGGTCAACTCGGTATATGAATATTAAAACGTGAGGGAAGGCCGCGTTATGAGGCTGAGGACGCTTAAGCCTCATAACATTGCCTTGGCAACGCTGTCTTTCAAGCGACGCGGCAACATCCGCGTCGCTGCAGAATTGACTTTGGTTTCGCATTTTTTGAAAATCCCATTGGAATCTCGGCCCACTCTTTTTTTCCGGGGGGGGGGGGGGAGGAGGGAAGCTCTCACTCTCTCTCTTTCTCTCTCACTCACACACACACACACACACACACACACACACACACACACACACACACACACACACACACACTTCAAATGTAGATATGATAGAGCCCAATAGGCTCAGGAATCTGTACACCAGTTGATTGACGGTTGAGAGGCGGGACCAAAGAGCCAGAGCTCAACCCCCGCAAGCACAATTAGGTGAGTACAATTAGGTGAGTACACACACACACACACACACACACACACACACACACACACACAGGAAGCTTCTACTCAGATATAGACATAAATAAACCTATAGACCAAGTTCATAACTGTTGTGTCTGGCCATAATCAACAACGTTGGAAAGCTCTATATAATCACTCTCTCTTATCTAAAGCAAACACGTAGTTACAGGAATTTCATTTCCAATAAAATGTAAACAAACGCAAAAAAAAAATTAAAAATAGATACAGTCGTTTGATAAAAAAAGATAAAATAACCTTAAATCTACTGCACAACGCGGATTTATTTATTCAGTGGAGCGAGCAGCGGGGGTTGTGTTGCGGTGAGGCGGCGTCTGGCCGCAGAGGGGCGCTGGTGGCGTGTCCGTTCCAGGATGCTGCCAGCCCCCAGGAAGCCTCGGTATGGTCAGCGACGCTATATAGCGCAAGGACGAGGGGCAAGGGGCAAGGGGACGAAGTATGGTGTGGCAGGGAGGACGGAGGATAGGGTGAGATGGAGGGGATGAGGAAGAAAGTTGGGGAAGGCGGGATATGAGGGATAGGTGAGAGAGAGAGAGAGAGAGAGAGAGAGAGAGAGAGAGAGAGAGAGAGAGAGAGAGAAGAATGGTGTGGAAGGAAGGGGGGGTAGCCGCAGATTGAGAGGGGGGATAGGGGCAGAGAAACGGAGATGAAGAAGTTTAGGAAGGAGGGACGGAAGGAGTATAAAGGAAAGCAGCTGGAGGAAGATAGAAGAAGGGAAGGGTGGGGGGGGGGAGGTGATCTTGAGATGATTTCGGGGCTTAGCGTCCCCGCGGCCCGGTCGTCGACCAGGACTACTTTTTGTTACACGCCCCCCGGGAAGCAGCCCGTAGCAGCTGTTAAACTCCCGAGTGCCTATTTACTGCTAGGTGAACAGACGCATCAGGGTGAAAGAAACTCTGCCTATTTGTTTCCGTCTCCACCGGGGATCGAACCCGGAACCTCAGGACTACGAATCCGAAGCGCTGTCTACTCACCTGCCAGGCCCCATAAAAGCGTGGTTCCTTAGCTGCAAATTATGCAGCATTATCAGACGCCGGCATTATCAGACGCCGGCATTATCAGACGCCGGCATTAGCAGACGCCGGCATTAGCAGACGCCGGCATTAGCAGACGCCGGCATTAGCAGACGCCGGCATTAGCAGACGCCGGCATTAGCAGACGCCGGCATTAGCAGACGCCGGCATTATCAGACGCCGGCATTAGCAGACGCCGGCATTAGCAGACGCCGGCATTATCAGACGCCAGCATTATCAGACGCCGGCATTATCAGACGCCGGCATTATCAGACGCCGGCATTATCAGACGCCGGCATTAGCAGACGCCGGCATTAGCAGACGCCAGCGTGAGCAGACGCCGGCATTAGCACAAGCCGGCATTAGCAGACGCCGGCATTAGCAGACGCCGGCATTAGCAGACGCCGGCATTAGCAGACGCCAGCGTGAGCAGACGCCGGCATTAGCACACGCCGGCATTAGCACACGCCGGCATTAGCACACGCCGGCATTAGCAGACGCCAGCATGAGCAAGCGGAGTGACCACTGCGACCCATCATTGACAGCAGCGCCCGACATTGCTCTCACAAACCCGTTTGGTTAGCTTAGGTTAATTACGCTATGTTAATTAGGTTAAACAGTTTGTTACGGGCAGT
>NW_025562852.1:0-15239 GCF_020424385.1 Procambarus clarkii | reverse complement strand
CATCAATAATCTCTGTGTCACTTATTTATACATGTTCTTGTAGAACATTCTATTGCGAACACATTGGGCGCTGCCCAATAAACTCGCCCCTCGGGGCAAAATTATTTTTTTTTTTTAATCTTGGTGGAACATAAAATGGCCGCCTGTGTTTATGCTGTCGTCAGATGGCGCTGTGACGTCACAGATGAGGGAAGCACGTACTGCGCATTAATGCCTCGATCCCTCGTTATTTATTTATTTTATTTATTTATATATATACAAGAACGTACATTGGGGGGTTAAGAGACAACATAGAGCTTAAGTTAGAATTATAATCTTGTAAAACCACTAGCTTGCATATATAGCGTTTCGGGCAAGTCCTTAAACTAATCTTTGAGCAAATTCTTAAACAGAGTTTTAGAGAAATAATTAAATGTAAAATTGATAAAAGTGTTTAACAGGTACATTACAGCTTTACTTTACAAGTACAGATGATTTTAAGTAGGATAATTACAGTAAAATTGTCAAAAAATTGTTTACAGGTACGATGCAAGAATTTTCGACACAAAAGCAGATCAGAACAATACACAATAATGAACAAGGAATCCTAAGTACAATTAGGAAAACATCTCAGGGTTATACATTGGATTACTGAAGCACAATATGAGGATCATTACAAATAGTAATGCAGTAGAATATGCACTCATATTCTATTATTAAGTTAATATTAAGTTCCTTCCTCATGTTAAGTATCTTTGTGGTACTAGGGACATCCAAGGATTATCTTCAAGGCTTCGTTCTGCAAGTTTTCAAGCCCTTTAAGCTTTCTTTCAGTCATCAAGGCAAGCAGAGATGCAACATAATCCACTACCTCCTTTATGAACTGGCGTTACTCTTGCGTTTTTAAGGATATCAGGGAAGGTATGACACTCAAGGGATTTGTTGAACAGCAGAGCTATAGGTGGTGCAAGGGCATATGGGAGGCGCTCTTGTATACAAAGGATGGGATTTCACTGATGTTCCCAGCTTTGGTTTTTAGTGAATGTATGATGGACACAACATCTGACGGGCTGACTGGTGAGAGGAGAAGAGAGTTTGGATAGCTGCCTGAGAGATATGTGTTGATATGTGTCTGACTCTGTGGGATTTTACTTGCAAGGTTAGCACCAATCGATGAAAAGAAGCTATTAAATTCATTCGCCATTTCTAAGTCAGATGACAGTGTAAGGCCATCCTTAGAGAGTGTTATCTGGTTGTGGGAGTGTTGTTTAGTTCCCAGGATGTTAGAGATGGTATTCCATGTGCTTTTCATGTTGCCTTTTGCTTCTTTGAATCTAGTCTCATAGTATGAAAGTTTTGCTTTTCTTATGATACTGGTAAGCACTGACGAGTACCTTTTAACTACTTCCATTGGAATTAGGCCACTCCTAAATTTCTTTTCGTATTCATGTTTTTTGTTGATTGATTTAATTATGCCACTTGTGAGCCACGGGTTATTTTTCTTTTATCAGTTACTTGTTTGGTAAGGAGGGGACAGTGAGTGTTGTAGAGGCTTAGAGTTTTGTAGAGAAAGAGGTTAGTTGATGAGTTTATATCCTGTGAATTATTAAATTCAGATTCCCAGTTAATATTGTGAAGTGCATTAGAGAGATTGCCCAAAGCTGATTCACTATGTAGCCTGAATGAAAGTTTTTTGGTTTCTGGTGGTGATGTGTCAATGTTTGCTATGAGGAAAGTAGGATAGTGGTCAGTTGTTCTGTCATAAATTACCCCAGATGTAAGGGGAGCTGTTATATTAGTCCAAAGGTGATCCAGGGTAGTGGCAGATGTTTGAGTGACTCGGGTGGGCTTGGTGATTGTGGGGATTAGCATAAAGGAGTGCATGCTGTTACGGAAATAGTCAACTTGAGGGTTGTTTTCAACATTCAATAAAGAAATTCTGGAGGGCTTCTGTGCAAGGGTTAGGATGAGCTAGCCTAAGCATTTTTATACCAATTTGACAGTTATTTTCAGTAACACGATAAACAACGCTCGGAATATTAAGTTCCTTTCTCATATTAAGTATCTTGTGGTACGAGGGCACCCAAGGATTATCCTCACGGCTTCGTTCTGCAATTTTTCAAGCCCTCCAAGCTTTCTTTCAGGATGCCTTAAAGTTAGTTTAGTTCATTTATTATGCACCCCATACCCATCTTGTGGGCAGTAGTGGAAAGGGTTGCAGAGGCACATAATGGGCTCAGGGACTGAACCCCACAATCATTTAGCTAAGCAAGTTACAATCTTGATGAGCTAGTTACAAAATTCAGTATAAGTCATCACATCAACAATGGGTTCGAGATCGACCACAAGTACAGTTTCTAAATTAAGCAACTGACATATGTGGAGAGCTAGTGTCACAATTGATATGTTTGTCCTGCACACCGCCCCTCATCCAGTGGGCAGCGGTGCATAGGTTACAATCACTTTGTTACTACTTACAGTTAGCAAACTGGGGATATTTGGCTAAAATTTCTGGTACCAGATAATTTTGAATGAAATATGACACATCGTTGGTACATTGGTTATAAAATTGTCTCTGAATTCACTATCACATAGTGACGAAGGGTGTGCGAATAATTTTGTTGACAGTTAACATTTGGTCAGGTCTACATTGGCAGATAATGAGAATTCCAGAAATACTTGTAACCGAGTCTAAGCCGAGCAGTAGTAACATCTAGAAGTCTGCTGATTTTATTGGATGAACCTTAGATGTGTCGCTCCTCTTGCATAATAGTATTGAACGAAAGTTAATCTCCCCAAACAATTTCGCGTTTTGGGCAAGTTACCCCTCCACTCTCTCCATTTTTTTTGGACATTCCCTGGTAGTGTGCGGAAATACTGAAAAGTGTATACTCTTTTCAACTTTGTCACTTAAATTCTCGTCCTATGTCTTTCATTTGGTATCAATGCGTTCGCAATAGAATTCCCAACAGAACTATGTGAATATAATGTCAAAGACAGCAGCGCGCTCCACCCGCCGACAAGATGAATGTAGGCCAAGGGTACCAGAAAAAGAAAGCTGAGCGTGATAATACTGAAAAGTGTATACCCTTTTCAACTTTGTTACCTCAATTCTCATCCTAGGTTTTTCAATTTAGCATCAATGTGTTCGCAATAGAATTCTCTACAGGACTAAAGGCATATAAACTCCAAAAGCCCGGCTTACCATCCGCAACAAACAGAGAAAGCGAGAGCGTGTTACCAGGGAGCGCACAAGAGTGATAAAATGTATGCACTCTTTTCATTCTGGTCACCTCAATTGTCATCCTAGGTCTTTCATTTTGGTATCAATGTGTTCGCAATAGAATTTCCAACTGGAATTTATGCATGAAATGTCAAAAACAGCAGCGTGCTCCACCCGCTGACGTGATGAAAGCACGGCGGACCATCCACACAAAACAGAGAAAGTGAGAGAAAGTAACCTGGGAGCACTCTAGTGCAATGTAATGTGAACACACTTTTCACTTTGGTTACCTCAATTCTCGTCATATGTCTTTCATTTTGGTATCAATGTGTTCGCAATTGTATCTGCTGGCATTTTACCCTTTGCTTGGATCTGAAGGGTTTTAGGCTCACCACGATGCAATCTGATAGTACCACACGTGTATATACCTATCTTCAAGCAGCAATTCACTCATTCAAACCGACTTATAATAGTTATCCATATATAAATGGTAATCTTTGTTCTACCTGTTAACCTGTCATATGAAGAAAGATTGTCAAAGCTTATATTACATTCTCTAGAAAAGCAAAGAATAGGAGTGACATATGGTAGAGGTGCACAATGGGATGAATGGACATAACAAAGGGGACATTAATGGAGTATTAAAGTAGCAACACAAGACAGAACTCGAAACAAAGTGTAAAAATTGGAAAAAATTTAGATTTAGGAAAGAACTGCATGAGTAAATACACTGGGTTTGTACCTTAAGGTTCATGTATGCAATATTACAGAGTTCCAGTTAACTCCCATGCATGCAATTAATTATGTTATGTTTATGTTTTTTATGTTAAAATGTTTTTGTTGATTTGTTTGTATATTTCATAAGTAAAGCATGCTTACCGTCCTATTCCAAGTTTTATGATAACTTTACAATGTTTAAAACATAAAGTTCAATATATATTCTGGTTTTCATACAGGAATTATACGTTAATATAACATCATAATAACGTAATGATGTCGTGTAAATAACGTTATACTGACGTCATATAAATGTTATATTTATGTTATAAGAACGTAAATTGGATAGCTTTACAGAAAGTAAACAAAAAAAACTAAATGTTGACTGAAAATTATTTATTCTTAAATATAAAGCATGAAAACATTATAATACCATAGCATTTACTATTATTTTTAAATTTTTACATAAATCTTAAAAAACTGTGTCATAAGAATATATGTTTTTAGTTATATCCTTTGGTTTTAAGAATGTCAGATATACGTATTTATGTCAAAAGTTACAGTATTACCTTTGTGGAACCATTTAAAAACGTCCACAAACGTTCTGTGTTTGCTGGGTACTTGGTTAGACACCAAATCATGGTAATGCATTTTCTTCCCCACAGAACTTAACCGCTTTGCTGTGAAAGCAGTGACTATATCTTATTTTAGAGAGTATACTAACTGTCTTAGAGACTTTCTTAGTTATGTGTTGCATGTGGGTGCAGAAGTTGAGTTTCTTGTCTAGAAATAGGCCAAGAAACTTGCCATCATTTTTATTACTGATGTTAATATTGTCAATCTGTAGCTGAATTGCATTTGATGATTTGCTTCCAAATAAAATGTAGTAAGTCTTTTCTATGTTTAATGTTAGTTTGTTAGTTGACATCCATAAGTGGACTTTTTTAATTCATTATTCACAACATTATTTAGTGTATGTTGGTTGAGGTCTGAATAGATAAGGGTAGTATCGTCAGCAAACAATATAGGTTTAAGAATATTAGAGACATTAGGCAGGTCGTTTATATGCAAGCATCTAACTCAGTATCATTGTAAAATCTTACTCCTAAATCTAATTTTACCCTATTCTTTTTTAAATTTTAAATTTAATTGTTCTGATTTATGTCATTTATTGAAATTAATTATTGATCTCATTTTGTTCCCTTAATTAAGTTCATACTAATTATAGGTTAAAGACCTAAGCTAAATATAATTAATTATCTAAGATTATTTTACTTTCCAATCATCATTTGTCAATTTTATATATATTCATCTTGACAGTCTACTGTTTTTTTTTTTGTTCTCTCCACCAAACTTGTGTATCCTTCATGGCTATCTAGTGATCTTTATTCTACTTCTAATTGTTTCAATCTCTTTGTTTACTTGCATTTATTATTGTGTTTTGCTATAATTATTCTCTAATTATAGCAGACTTTGTATTTATATAAGCATTTACCTCAGTGTCTTAGTAAAATCTTGTTCATAATATAATCTTTCCCTGTTATTTTTGTTTTTGCTTATAATTTTTAAATTTAATTGTAATTGATTTATACACCATTTATTGTAATTATTTACTGAGCTCATTTTTTTTTAAGTTCATACTAATTATAGATTCACAACTAAGCTATATTAAATAATTGATTTTTAAGATTATCTTTACATTACGATTATTATTTGTCTCTATATTTTTTGCTATATATTGATCTTCAAGATCAAGATCAAGATAATTTGCTATATATTATCTTCAAGATCATTTTACTTTATGATTATTATTTTTCTTATTTTTTATTTTACATTTATATTATCAGTCTCTACTGATTTTTTGTTTTTTATTTTATGTAACTTCTGTGTCCTCCCTGGCTATCTATTGGATCTTTATTTTACTTCTAAATTGTTACTATTTTATTGTATTTGCTTTTATTCTTGTGTTTTGCTTTATCGTGTATCTTGTATCGTGATCCCTCTGCATCTCTATGCACACTGATATTGATCCTGATCAAAATCTTCTGTCTCATATCTACACCAACCAGCACATTGATCATCATTATTGCAAGTATTTCACAGCACACCAGGCTAAAAACAAACTTCAAAATAGCACCTGTCTATCAGTTTACAACCAAAATGTTTAGATCACTTGGTAAACATTTTGACGATATAAATGCATTACTCACAGCACTAGGTACTAACTTATCGTTCATTATTTTAACAGAAACTTAGCTAAATAAAGACTATACCCAACTCTACAACTTAGCTGGTTATAAAGCCATTCATAACTGTAGGTCTAATAAAAAGGTGGTGGCACAGCTATATATTACCGAGATACATTTATCTGCAACAGTGTTATTAGTGACAGAGATGACTACTGTGAATATACTTTTGCTCAGTTTACAATTAAATCCCTTAAATCCTCTTTGACTATTGGAGCCATCGATAGATTTCCCAATACTAACATAGCTTCATTCTCAGACAACCTAAGGAATCTTATTATAAACAACAATCTCAACAAAAACCACATCATTCTGGGAGGAGACTTTAATATTGACCTGGGTCAACAAAATTGCTCTCAAGTTGACTATTTCCTTAACAGCATGAACTCCTGTATGCTAATCCCCACAATCACCAAACCTACCAGAGTCACTCAAACATCAGCCACTACCTTGGATCACATATCTACTCTGATTACTACTCTGTAATCAATTTGAACGTTAGATCCCTAGGTAAACACTTCGATGATGTTAGTGCCTTGATTGAAACTATTGGCAACAAATTCTCTTTATTATACTTACTGAAACATGGTTGAAAGAGGATACTACTCAACTCTTTAACATGCCTAACTACTCAGCAATTCACAACTGTCGTCAACTTCAGAGAGGTGGTGGCACTGCTCTTTACTACCACCAAGAACTAACATGCTTAAAAGAAATTAGAACTAGAGACTGCTATGGGGAGTATATCTTCGCCAGCTTCAGAGTCAAGGGTGCCGAGTCTGTCCTGTCTGTGGGTGCAGTCTATAGAACTCCCAACACTGATGTGTCTGAATTCAACTCAAACCTTAGAAATCTAATACTTGATAACAGACTGAACAAAAACCACCTAATTATCGCAGGGGACTTTAATATTGACCTCTGCGAGCCAGAACACCCTACTGCTGTTAGCTTCCTCAACTGTATGAATTCCTTCTTCCTCATACCCTTAATCACTAGACCTACTAGAATCACTGATAGCACTGCCAGGACTCTAGATCACATCTGGACCAACATAACCTCTCCGCTTACTTCAGGTATAATCACCGATAGCACTACAGACCATTACCCCACATTTCTCTTAACTAACATTAGCAAACCACCTCTAGAAACAAGGGAGTTAAGCTTTAGGCTGCACAATGAAACTGCTATAAACAATTTTATAACTGCAGCTGATAATGTCAACTGGGAGTCCGAGTTAGGTAACATAGGGGACATCAACCTAGCAGTGCAATCTTTTCTACAAACAACTCTTAGCCTTTATAACACCCACTGTCCTAGGCTTACAAAACAAGTCACAAGCAAAAGGCTTAACAATCCTTGGCTTACAAAGGGAATACTGAAATCCATTAACAAAAACACGACCTTGAGAAGAAGTATAGGTTAGGAATTGTCTCCAAAGAATTCTCAAAGAATTACTCATTATTGCTATCTAAGATAATTAGACGAGCCAAAACTAAATACTACGAAGATAAATTTACCCAAATAAAGAGCAACATTAAACAAACTTGGAGCACAATTTCACAAATATTGGGATCAAAGAAATCTTTAAATAACAAACCGACTCTCTTGTCTAATAACGATGGTCAGCTTTCAGCCTCTGATTCTGCTATTGAGTTCAATAGGTTCTTCTCTTCCATTGGTTCATCCCTTGCAAATGATATTCCATCTTCCAGTACTGACATTAAGGACTATCTTACAGGTAACTATCCACAGTCTCTGTACCTAAAGCCTATTAACTCCACTGACGTCAATGAGATAATCCTTTCCCTTAAAACCAAGTCTGGTGCCCTTGAGGAGATACCAACTTTAATTTACAAAAAAGCCTCCAGGTCTTTAGCCCCTGCAATTGCTTTGCTCTTCAACAAGTCACTTGAACTCCAAACCTTTCCAGATATTCTAAAAAAGCGAGAGTAACGCCTGTCCACAAATGTGGTGACCCCACAGATGTTAACAACTACAGACCTATATCAATCCTGCCAAACTTGTCAAAAATTTTTGAAAAACTAATATATAAGCAGCTTTACTCATATCTAGCCAAACTCAATATACTTAGCCCTTGCCAATATGGCTTCAGACCCAAAAAAGCACTAACGATGCACTTATTAGTATGCTTAACTCGATTCATACAGCTCTTGATAAAAATGAGTTCCCTCTTGGGTTATTTGTGGACCTGCGTAAAGCTTTTGATACTGTCAACCACCATAACCTTCTTCTTAAATTACATCATTATGGAGTCAGAGGACACTCCCTACAATACCTCGAGTCGTACCTTACTGACAGGCTCCAATATGTCTCTGTGAATAATACAATTTCTCCCACCCTACCCATCAACATTGGTGTTCCTCAGGGCAGCATACTTGGCCCTCTCCTCTTTCTCATCTACATTAATGACCTTCCAAATGCCTCCCAACACCTCAAACCAATTCTATTTGCTGACGACACAACCTTCATTGACTCCAGTCCTGACCCTCTTGCTCTAAATGCCACAGTAAATACTGAGCTAAATAAAGTCCATCTTTGGCTAACTGCCAAAAAACTCACCCTTAACATTGACAAAACTTTCTATATTCTGTTTGGCAATAAATCCTCTAGTCAAATAAATCTCAAAATAAACAATACCCAAATTTGTAACAAATTAGATGGCAAATTCCTTGGCATTCTCATTGACCACAAGCTGAATTTCCAGGGACACATTCTAAATATATCAAAAAAAGTTTCAAAAACTGTTGGCATTCTTTCTAAGATCAGATATTATGTACCACGCCCTGCCCTGGTGACTCTCTATTACTCCTTATCTATCCTTATCTCAACTATGGTATTTGTGCTTGGCGTTCTACTACCCAAAATCACTTACGTCCTCTAATTACCCAACACAAAGCTGCTATTAGAACAATATCCAACTCTGGCCCCAGACATCACTCGGTACCCCTACTCAAATCTCTGAATATGTTAGATATTAAGGCAATGCACATTCTCTCATGTGTATTATACATATATAAAACGCTAAACTATAATGCCAATCCTGATCTCAAAAGCTTCATAGAAGGTTGTAACAGAACCCATGAGCACCACACCAGAAATAAATACAGTTTTGATATTCCTAGAGTACGACTTAATCAAACTAGAAATGCTCTGCAAATCAAGGGGCCCAGAATGTGGAATGACCTTCCCAACCATGTTAAAGACTGTACCTCTCTCAACCAGTTTAAGATAAAAACTAAACACTACCTAATAAATTCCCTGTAATCTACCTCACTCCTCTATTGTCAACCCATGTCTGTTATTTTCTTTTTTTAATCAACACTGTTTGTCAACCTATTGTATTTGTGCTGCTTTTTCAGTCATGTTCCCCCTTTTTTTTTTTTTTTTTTATCTTTATTTGTATTTGTTCTCAACACTTTTTATTCTTTATGCTCAATTAGTATTAAGTTCTAGATATTAATGTTTTTCTTGCCCGAAACGCATTGCGTAATAGTGGCTTTAGGCATTGTATGTACTAGCTCTATCTATATATCAATCCATTAATGTAACATCACTTGTATGTATATACCTTACCTGAATAAACATCTGAATCTGAATGTGAATCTGACATATGGACAAACATAACAGCTCCCCTTGTATCTGGTATAATCTACGACAGAACAACTGACCACTATCCTACCTTTCTCATAGCGAACATGGACATAACACCACCAAAAAGCAAGAACTTTCAATTAGGCTACACAGTGAATCAGCTTTAAGCAATCTTACAGATGCACTTCACAATATTAACTGGGATTCTGAATTCAATAATACCCAGGATATAAATTCATTAGCTAACCTCTACCTGTCCAAAACTCTAAGCCTCTACAACCTTCATTGTCCCCTTCTTACCAAGCAAGTAACTGACAAAAGACTAAACAATCCATGGCTCACAAGTGGCAATCTCAACTCAATCAACAAGAAACATGAATATGAAAAGAAACTTAGGATTGGCCTAGTTTCAAAGGAAGTAGCTAAAAGGTACTCATCAATGCTTACCAGTATCATAAGAAAGGCAAAACTTGCATATTATGTGAATAGATTCAATGAAGCAAAAGGCAACATGAAAAGCACTTGGAAAACAATCTCTAGTATCCTAGGAACTAAACAACACTCACATAACCAAATAAAACTCTACAAGGATGGGGATATACCGTCAACTGATTTAGAAATGGCAACTGAATTTAATAGTTTCTTTTCATCGGTTGGTGCTAATCTTGCCAGTAAAATCCCACAGACTCAGACACATATTAACACATATCTCTCAGGCAGCTATCCAAACTCTCTTCTCCTTTCACCAATCAGCCCGGCAGATGTTGTGTCCATCATACACTCTCTAAACACCAAGGCAGGAAACACCAGTGAAATTCTGTCCATTGTGTACAAGAGAGCCTCCCATGCCCTTGCCCCACCCATAGCACTACTGTTCAACAAATCTATAGAGTGTCACACCTTCCCTCATATCCTAAAAAAAAAGCAAGAGTAACGCCAGTCCATAAAGGAGGCAATCCGGCGGACATAAACAATTATAGACCAATATCAAATCTACCCATTCTATCAAAAATATTTGAAAAAATTATTTACAAACAGCTCTATTCCTACCTCGTAAAATTCGACATACTCAGCCCCTGCCAGTTTGCCTTCCGGTCCCAAAAGAGCACCAACGATGCAATCATTAGTCTCCTTGACGTTATCTACTCAGCCCTTGACAAAAATGAGTTTCCGATTGGACTCTTCATTGACCTAAGAAAAGCCTTTGATACTGTTAATCACAACTACCTCTTACTTAAACTGCAGCATTATGGAATCCGAGGCCTTGCCCTTGACTACATCCGATCCTATCTTAGTGACAGACACCAATATGTAACCATCAATGATACAACTTCTTCCACTCTACCAATTACCGTTGGAGTGCCACAGGGCAGTATCTTAGGAGCTCTTCTATTTCTTATATGGTCTGCTTTCAGCCTCTGACACTGCTCTTGAGTTCAATAGGTTCTTCTCTTCCATTGGGTCATCCCTTGCAAATGACATTCCATCGTCCAGTACTAATATTCAGGACTATCTTACAGGTAACTATCCACAGTCTCTGTACCTAATGCCTACTAATTCCACTGATGTTACTGACATGATCCTTTCCCTTAAAACCAAGTCTAGTGCCCTTTAGGAGATACCAACTCTTATTTATTTGTAGTCTCACATACAACCAAAGTGTACTTAAGCTCTGCCTTTCCTTTCCAAAGGTGTTTATTTTATTTTTAATTTAATTTTTACTTTATTTTTGTTTGTCATCTTTGCCTGTTTTATACTCTTAATTATTTGTTCTTAGTTAATCCCCTTGTCACTAAACCTAGGGCTTTTTATTACCCTGTTAATTAACCATTACTAAGCTAATTATCTTCAAGATCATTTTTTTATGATTGTTATTTTTCTTATTATTTTTTATTTTACATTTATATTGTCAGTCTCTACTGATTTTTTGTGTTTTATTTTATGTAACTTCTGTGTTCTCCCTGGCTATCTATTGGATCTTTATTTTACTTCTAAATTGTTACTATTTTATTGTATCTGCTCTTATTCTTGTGTTTTGCTTTATCGTGTATCTGTATCGTGATCCCTCTGCATCTCTATGCACACTGATATTGATCCTGATCAAAATCTTCTGTCTCATATCTATACCAACCAGCACATTGATCATCATTACTGTAAGTATTTCACAGCACACCAGGCTAAAAACAAACTCCAAAATAGCACCTATCTATCAGTTTATAACCAAAATGTTAGATCACTTGGTAAACATTTTGACGATTTAAATGCACTACTCACAGCACTAGGTACTAACCTATCGTTCATTATTTTAACAGAAACTTGGCTAAATAAAGACTATACCCAACTCTACAACTTAGCTGGTTATAAAGCCATTCATAACTGTAGGCCTAATAAAAAAGGTGGTGGCACAGCTATATATTACCGAGATACATTTATCTGCACAGTGTTATTAGTGACAGAGATGACTACTGTGAATATACTTTTGCTCAGTTTACAATTAAATCCCTTAAATCCTCTTTGACTATTGGAGCCATCTATAGATTTCCTAATACTAACATAGCTTCTTTCTCAGACAACCTAAGGAATCTTAAAATAAACAACAATCTCAACAAAAACCACATCATTCTGGGAGGAGACTTTAATATTGACCTGGGTCAACAAAACTGCTCTCAAGTTGACTATTTCCTTAACAGCATGAACTCCTGTATGCTAATCCCCACTATCACCAAACCTACCCGAGTCACTCAAACATCAGCCACTACCTTGGACCACATATGGACAAACATAACAGCTCCCCTTATATCTGGTATAATCTACGACAGAACAACTGACCACTATCCTACCTTTCTCATAACGAACATGGACATAACACCACCAAAAAGCACGAAAATTTCATTTAGGCTACACAGTGAATCAGCTTTAGACAATCTTGCAGAGGCACTTCACAATATTAACTGGGATTCTGAATTCAATAATACCCATGATATAAATTCATTAGCTAACCTCTTCCTCTCCAAAACTCTAAGCCTCTACCACCTTCATTGTCCCCTTCTTACAAAGCAAGTAACTGATAAAAGATTAAACAATCCATGGCTCACAAGTGGCATTCTCAACTCAATCAACAAGAAACATGAATATGAAAAGAAAGTTAGGATTGGCCTAGTTTCAAAGGAAGTAGCTAAAAGGTACTCATCAATGCTTACCAGTATCATAAGAAAGGCAAAACTTGCATATTATGTGAATAGATTCAATGAAGCAAAAGGCAACATGAAAAACACTTGGAAAACTATCTCTAGTATCCTAGGAACTAAACAACACTCACATAACCAAATAAAACTCTACAAGGATTGGGATATACCGTCAACTGATTTAGAAATGGCAAATGAATTTAATAGTTTCTTTTCATCGGTTGGTGCTAATCTTGCCAGTGAAATCCCACAGACTCAGACACATATTAACACATATCTCTCAGGCAGCTATCCAAACTCTCTTCTCCTTTCACCAATCAGCCCGGCAGATGTTGTGTCCATCATACACTCTCTAAAAACCAAGGCAGGGAACACCAGTGAAATTCCGTCCATTGTGTACAAGAGAGCCTCCCATGCCCTTGCCCCACCCATAGCACTACTGTTCAACAAATCTATAGAGTGTCACACCTTCCCTGATATCCTCAAAAAAGCAAGAGTAACGCCAGTCCATAAAGGAGGCAATCCGGCGGACATAAACAATTATAGACCAATATCAAATCTACCCATTCTATCAAAAATATTTGAAAAATTATTTACAAACAGCTCTATTCCTACCTCGTAAAATTCGACATACTCAGCCCCTGCCAGTTTGGCTTCCGGTCCCAAAAGAGTACCAATGATGCAATCATTAGTCTCCTTGACATTATCTACTCAGCCCTTGACAAAAATGAGTTTCCGATTAGACTCTTCATTGACCTAAGAAAAGCCTTTGATACTGTTAATCACAACTACCTCTTACTTAAACTCCAGCATTATGGAATCCGAGGCCTTGCCCTTGACTACATCCGATCCTATCTTAGTGACAGACACCAATATGTAACCATCAATGATACAACTTCTTCCACTCTACTAATTACCGTTGGAGTGCCACAGGGCAGCATCTTAGGACCTCTTCTATTTCTTATATATATAAACGATCTGCCTAATGTCTCTAATATTCTCAAACCTATATTGTTTGCTGACGATACTACCCTTATCTACTCAAACCTCAACCCACATACACTAAATAATGTTGTGAATAATGAATTAAAAAAAGTCCACTTATGGATGTCAACAAACAAACTAACATTAAACATCGAAAAGACTTACTACATCTTATTTGGAAGCAAATCATCAATGCAATTCAGCTACAGATAGACAACATTAACATCAGTAATAAAAATGATGGCAAGTTTCTTGGCCTATTCCTAGACAAGAGACTCAACTTCAGCACCCACATTCAACACATAACTAAGAAAGTCACTAAGACAGTTGGTATACTCTCCAAAATCAGATATTATGTTCCTAACTCTGCTCTCCTCTCACTATATTATGCACTAATCTACCCCTATCTTAATTATGGTATCTGTGCATGGGGGTCTACCACTGCAAACCACCTTAAGCCCATCATCACACAGCAAAAATCTGCTATCAGAATAATAACTAACTCTGCTTTCAGACAACACTCAGCTCCCTTGTTTAAATCTCTAAACTTGCTAAATATTAACTCCCTCCACACATTCTCTTGTGTCAACTACATTTACAAAACCCTGTTCTTAAATGCAAACCATGCTCTGAAACTCTCCCTGGACAGATGTAATAGGACCCATTATCACCACACCAGAAATAAATATCTCTTTGATATCCCGAGGGTCAAACTTAATCTGTGTAAACACTCTATGCAAATTAAGGGACCTAGTCTATGGAACTCCCTAGTGAATTGAAAAACTGTAAAACTCTTGCCTTATTTAAAAGCAAAACCAAAGAGTACCTAACTTCATCTATTTAGTTTCCTACACTGAGCTTTAAATTTGCTCTGTGCCTAGTGGTACCCAATCTCCTAATTTTTATGTAATATCAAACAACCTTATCATTGTGTTCATTGCTGTCTTCTTTTATGTGCTAGCCATATGCTGTATTGTGACTACCAATTTTTGTCAACTACCATTCAAGCTGTCATTGCAATCAATCTTATATTGTTTCTGCTGTATTGTGCCTACCAATTTGTTGTCAACTACCATTTTAAGCTGTCATTGCAATCAATCATAGCTATCTATGTGCTTTAATATACTGTACCTATAATTTTCTCTCATCTTTTTTTTTTTCATTCCATGTAATCTGTTATCATTTTTTTGTCTATAAATTTTGCAAGTATTTACCTCCTTAAAATTTTCTTAGATTAAGGACCTGCCCGAAACGCTGCGCGTGCTAGTGGCTTTACAAGACTGTAATTACCAT
>NW_025562851.1:7500-43280 GCF_020424385.1 Procambarus clarkii | reverse complement strand
TGAGCAATGTAAGATTCTCCAGGATGACTTGAACAAGTGAAGAGATGGTCCGAGAAATGGCTGCTAGAGCACAACACTAACAAGTGCAAGGTGATGGAAATGGGGACAGGAGCAAGGAGACCGACAGACGATGAAGGAAAACTACCTCCATAACGTCTACCGTCTAGAGCAAAAGACCTGAGAGTGGACACAACACCAAACCTAACTCCAGAGGCTCATATAAATAGAATAACGTCAGCCACAAACTCTACTCTGGCAAAAGTCAGAACATCCTTCAGGAACTTGAATAAGGAAGCTTTTAGATCACCGTGTACCGCCTGTGAGGCCAGTCTTAGAGTATGCCGCACCATCCTGGAGCCCCATCTTAAAAAAAACACATAAGGAAGTTCGAAAAGGTACAGAAGTTTGCAACGAGACTCGTCCCAGAGCTGCGAGGGATGAACTACAAAGACAGACTGAAGGAACTAAACCTGACGACGTTAGAAAGAAGGAGGGAGAGTGGGGGGACATGATACAGACGTATAAAATACTTAGAGGGATTGACAAGTTGGAGAGAGAGAGAAAAAAGGTTTCAATTGTGCTTTGCCTCCATCAGTCACGAGCGTTGACTTTCCGTTCTCGTCTAACACAGTTTGATCTACTTGATATCTTTCTCTTTTGGGAGGAAAGTAATAATTGTCCTCTATGGTGCTTTTAAATGTAATCTCTGTTAAAAAGTATCACACAATCTCAAACATGAAAAAGACAAAACTTCTAATTGTCAATAACAGAAGTAATAAGAAGTACACCATCATTTATGTGTATTATTCCAGTATGAAAATGTGTTCTGAATAATTTGTGTCGTGTGCAATGTTGAGGTGGAGGCGGCGGTCCCTAGGGTACACCCATGTCCCTGACGCTGATGGACCTGTCCCTGGCGGCCATATTGGCGGCCATATTGGGACACATCTCCCTACACCAAAATCACTAACCCATCCTTACTGTCACCTGGGAAACATTTTGTGAAGAGACCAGATGTCTACTGTCACCCAGTGTCATGTCTACTGTCACCCAGTGTCATGTCTACTGTCACCCAGTGTCATGTCTACTGTCACCCAGTGTCATATCTACTGTCACCCAGTGTCATGTCAGTGTGTCAGGACACCACTTGTGGTCAATGTACCACTCACCCCCCCCCCCCCGCCCCGTCCTCTCTACAGTCATAACTTCCCGCCAAATCTCATATTCCAAAATGAAATAAAGAACGTTTCCGCTTCAGTAAAATGCTGTCTTCTAGAATTTCACTTCCCCCCTCCCCACCCCACCTGTCCCCCTCCCCTCCCACCCCACCTGTCCACCTCCCCCCTTCCCTTCCACCCCAACTTTTCCATTCACCCCCCCCCTCCCCCTCCCATCCCCCTTCCTCTAACTTCCCTCGAACAACTGACTCTCATTCACATCCTCTCTGATCCCTCTTCTGTGCGGTATAAACGATTCCCTAAAACTGTCTGTGATCCTGTTTGAGGGGTGAAGGGTGCAGGCTCCGTCCCCCCGGGTCCGGCGGCGGGGTAAGCGATCCCGCGCCTTCTGCCACCGATATTCCCCCGCCGATACCTTAGTAGGTACTCGCTGCTCACCAGGTGTAAGCGATATGACTGTCTGGCGGCAGGAAGAGGCTTCACCTCTCTGCGCCTCAAGGGCGGAAAGCGCGGGAAAGGCTGGGGAACGCCCGCCCCTACACACCAGCTGGGGATGGGAGGGTTTTGTGTGGGAAAGGGAGGGTGAGTTAGCGGAGTTGCGAGTGTATCAGATTTTGCGTGTGTGTGTTTACCTAATTGTGGTCACCTAATTGTTCTTGCGCGGGGGTTGAGCTTTGGCTCTTTGGTCCCGCCTCTCAACTGTCAATCAATCAACTGTTACCAACTACTAATTTATTTTATTTTATTTTATTCCCCCCCCCCTCCCAACACACACCCAGGAAGCAGCCCGAAACAGCTGTCTAACTCCCAGGTACCTATTTACTGCTAGGTAACAGGGGCATCAGGGTGAAAGAAACTCTTCCCATTTGTTTCCGCCTCCACCGGGGATCGAACCCGGAACCTCAGGACTACGAATCCGAAGTGCTATCCACTCAGCCACCAGGCCCCTAGGTCATAGTGCTGTAGAGCAGTGTGACGTCGTAGTATTGCCCCTATGGTGCCGGTCGACCGAGCGGATAGCACGCTGGACTTGTGATCCTGTGGTCCTGGGTTCGATCCCAGGCACCGGCGAGAAACAATGGGCAGAGTTTCTTTCACCCTATCCCCCTGTTACCTAGCAGTAAATAGGTACCTGGGTGTTAGTAAGCTGTCACGGGCTGCTTCCTGGGGGTGGAGGCCTGGTCGAGGACCGGGCCGCGGGGACACTAAAAAGCCCCGAAATCATCTCAAGATAACCTCAAGATGGTGGCTGAGGGCAGCACCGTGCTGGGTGTGCTGGACTTGTTGTGTTCACTACTGAGAATGCTGACACGGGACAACGGAACACATCTCTTAGCGTCAGGACAAAATATAACTCAAAAAGGAACTTTGGAGAGTTAATTTTTCAACTTCTCAAGTGAAGACATTAAGAAATATAGAGAAAATTCGTGGCCTTGACCTCACCCTGTCTGTCATGTTCAGTAACATACGCCTACACTATTGACTGGAACCAAAATATACAAATATATATATGAAGAGATATAGTGGTTTTAGTCTTATTATGTTATAGTGACGTCTGACTCACCATCACTCACCATAGCGAGGTCTGGCTCACCATAGCGAGGTCTGGCTCACCATAGCGAGGTCTGGCTCACCATAGCGAGGTCTGCCTCACCATAGCGAGGTCTGCCTCACCATAGCGAGGTCTGCCTCACCATAGCGAGGTCTGGCTCACCATAGCGAGGTCTGCCTCACCATAGCGAGGTCTGCCTCACCATAGCGAGGTCTGGCTCACCACCACTCACCATAGCGAGGTCTGGCTCACCATCACTCATCATAGCGAGGTCTGGCTCACCACCACTCACCATAGCGAGGTCTGGCTCACCATCACTCATCATAGCGAGGTCTGGCTCACCACCACTCACCATAGCGAGGTCTGCCTCACCATAGCGAGGTCTGCCTCACCATAGCGAGGTCTGCCTCACCATAGCGAGGTCTGCCTCACCATAGCGAGGTCTGCCTCACCATAGCGAGGTCTGGCTCACCATAGCGAGGTCTGGCTCACCATAGCGAGGTCTGGCTCACCATAGCGAGGTCTGCCTCACCATAGCGAGGTCTGCCTCACCATAGCGAGGTCTGCCTCACCATAGCGAGGTCTGCCTCACCATAGCGAGGTCTGCCTCACCATAGCGAGGTCTGCCTCACCATAGCGAGGTCTGCCTCACCATAGCGAGGTCTGGCTCACCATAGCGAGGTCTGCCTCACCATAGCGAGGTCTGCCTCAAAATAGCGAGGTCTGCCTCACCATAGCGAGGTCTGGCTCACCATAGCGAGGTCTGCCTCACCATAGCGAGGTCTGCCTCACCATAGCGAGGTCTGCCTCACCATAGCGAGGTCTGCCTCACCATAGCGAGGTCTGCCTCACCATAGCGAGGTCTGCCTCACCATAGCGAGGTCTGGCTCACCATAGCGAGGTCTGGCTCACCACCACTCACCATAGCGAGGTCTGGCTCACCATCCCTCACCATAGCGAGGTCTGCCTCACCATCCGTCATTACAGTGAGGTGTCTCACCACTCATTATACAGGTGGTGTCCGAGCTGTGTTAACACCCCCCCCCCCCCCGGGGGAGAGAATAATAGTGACCCGCCAGTGACGGGTGTGTAGCCCCCCCCCCTGGTCCTCGCTTCATAAAACACAGAAATTGTTGTTTTTCGTGGGTGTACCGCCGTGGGTAAGGCCATGTATACCCCGGACTGTCAGGCATACATACATGTAGGGCCCGCTGGGCGTGTGGTCATATATACACGGACCCCTCTGGTGTATGCCCACGTATGTATAGACCGCCGAGTGTACGTATATATATAATATATATATATATATATATATATATATATATATATATATATATATATATATATATATATATATATATATAATATAATCTTTAGACAACACCCACCAGTGGGACTCGAACCCAGAAAGCACAACTACCTTCCAGTAGCTGCCATAACTAGTACGCTTTAACCCACTACACCATCAGACCCTACAAAAGAAGTAGAGACTTCGAGATATATATACATCTCAAATATCTCCACTTCCCGAGGGCGCCAGATAAGTGTGAGGTTAGTCTGCGTTTTTCATCAAGCCACTGTCAATGTGAGAGAACTCGTGTCCAGCTATAAGCCTATACTTGCATAAACCACAAGTGAAGATTAACAATCTTTGGACAACACCCACCAGTGGGACTCGAACCCAGAAAGCACAACTACCTTCCAGTAGCTGCCATAACTAGTACGCTTTAACCCACTACACCATCAGACCCTACAAAAGAAGTAGAGACTTCGAGATATATATACATCTCAAATATCTCCACTTCCCGAGGGCGCCAGATAAGTGTGAGGTTAGTCTGCGTTTTTCATCAAGCTACTGTCAATGTGAGAGAACTCGTGTCCAGCTATAAGCCTATACTTGCATAAACCACAAGTGAAGATTAACAATCTTTGGACTTTGGAGTCCCACTGGTGGGTGTTGTCCAAAGATTGTTAATCTTCACTTGTGGTTTATGCAAGTATAGGCTTATAGCTGGACACGAGTTCTCTCACATTGACAGTAGCTTGATGAAAAACGCAGACTAACCTCACACTTATCTGGCGCCCTCGGGAAGTGGAGATATTTGAGATGTATATATATCTCGAAGTCTCTACTTCTTTTGTAGGGTCTGATGGTGTAGTGGGTTAAAGCGTACTAGTTATGGCAGCTACTGGAAGGTAGGTTTGCTTTCTGGGTTCGAGTCCCACTGGTGGGTGTTGTCCAAAGATTGTTAATCTTCACTTGTGGTTTATGCAAGTATAGGCTTATAGCTGGACACGAGTTCTCTCACATTGACAGTGGCTTGATGAAAAATGCAGACTAACCTCACACTTATCTGGCGCCCTCGGGAAGTGGAGATATTTGAGATGTATATATATCTCGAAGTCTCTACTTCTTTTGTAGGGTCTGATGGTGTAGTGGGTTAAAGTGTACTAGTTATGGCAGCTACTGGAAGGTAGTTGTGCTTTCTGGGTTCGAGTCCCACTGGTGGGTGTTGTCCAAAGATTGTTAATCTTCACTTGTGGTTTATGCAAGTATAGGCATATATATATATATATATATATATATATATATATATATATATATATATATATATATATATATATATATATATATATATATATATATATATATATATGTACGGACCACGAGGCGTAGGGACATGTATTCACCTAGTTGTGCTTGCGTGGGTTGAACTCTGGCTCTTTCGGCCCGCCTCTCAACTGTTAATCAAACAACAATTTTTTTTACCCATTCCCAGGAAACAGCCCATAACAGGTGTCTAACTCCCAGGTACCTATTTACTGCTAGGTGAACAGGGGCACCAGGGTGAAAGAACCTCTGCCCATTTGTTTCCGTCATCGCCGGGGATCGATCCCCGGTCCCAAGGACTATGAATCCTGAGCGCTGTCCACTCAGCTCCCCACATGGGTCACCAGGCCCCCACATGGATCACCAACCCCCCACATGGGCCACCAGGCCCCCCACATGGGCCACCAGGCCCCCCACATGGGTCACCAGGCTCCCCACATGGATCACCAGGCCCATGTGGGGCCGGGCCACAGGGCGTACGGTCATGTATGGCTGGTCCCCGTGTGCGTACATGTATGTATAGACGGAACGTGCGTACATGCACACAGAGGAGAGTGGCGTCAGGCAGCACCACTAAACCAAACATTTATACGGTCACGCTGGTTCCATTGTTTGTTTACATCTGGGCTTTAAATCCCCCAAAGAGACTACGCCTCAAGAATATTTTCAAGTGATGTCAAATTGATTGCAATTTCTTATACATTTCATACATTATTGTTATTTTCAATTTGTAGTTCCGTTGTTCAATATTTCGCAAACATAAAATGTTTAATATTCCTTATGAAAGTAAGGAGAAAAGAAATGAAAGAAAGTGATATATTTAGGTCCGTCAGCGCTGCCCGCCCCCCGACCCCGTCCGCGGCCGCTGATTGGTCAGCTTCAGGCAAGCCACGATCACTCACCGCCGCCCATCCATAACCTGCGGAAATTACCTTCTAAACAACGCAATATCAGATCAAATACGCGCATATCTATCACAATACGCTACAACATACCATCCGCATGAATGTGAAAATGTAGGTATATGTCTATGTAGGCGTAGGAACGGGACGAGAGAGTGAGGAATCGATAGTTGTTAATTCGGCAGCTGTCAGGCGTCCGGTACGACACTCTGGGCCTTGGCTGGCATCATGAAGAGCACGTGTAGGGAGTCGATACCCACATAACGCGTGTTGACGCCGCGGCTGACGCATCTCCCGAGCGACTCCGCCTCCACCAGTGACCGCTTACCGCTACCAAACATGACACGGAAAGAACCTTTACTCGCGTAATTACTCCGAGTGATAAGAGACTGTGGGCCTTGAACGCTACGTCTAATGTGACGCACCCAGAACAAAGAACAGTAACGCAGTGAGTCTGGAGTTGGTTTTTTGGACGTTCTGGAAAAAAATGATTCTATACGGAAACGCAGCCCTGACGCCCTCGCCGTCGCTGTCGTCGTCGTCGTCGTCGCCGGCGTCACAGACGAGCATGTCGCCACAGTGTGGGGCGACCGACGTCACCCTCACACGATGCAAGAACGAGCTAAGCGACCTCCTGTTGCCTCCCTCCATCCACCCCATGTTGATGTGTGAGTGTCACTAGAGTGCCTCGTGATGTGTGAGTGTCACCAGAGTGCCTCTCTTGATGTGTGCCACCAGAGTGCCTCTCTTGATGTGTGCCACCAGAGTGCCTCTCTTGATGTGTGCCACCAGAGTCCCTCTCTTGATGTGTGCCACCAGAGTCCCTCTCTTTATGCGTGCCTCCAGAGTGCCTCTCTTGATGTGTGAGTGTCACCAGAGTGCCTCTCTTGATGTGTGAGTGTCACCAGAGTGCCTCTCTTGATGTGTGAGTGTCACCAGAGTGCCTCTCTTGATGTGTGAGTGTCACCAGAGTGCCTCTTGATGTGTCAGTGCCACTTGATAGTAGGTCCGATATATATATATATATATATATATATATATATATATATATATATATATATATATAGAGAGAGAGAGAGAGAGAGAGAGAGAGAGAGAGAGAGAGAGAGAGAGAGAGAGAGAGAGAGAGAGAGAGAGAGAGAGAGAGAGAGAGAGAGAGAGAGAGAGGTTGATATAAGCAGGAGCCGCCGAGTATAGGCCAATAGGTCTTCTACAGTTTCCTAGATTCTTATGTTGTAAGGGTGACGCTTAAGTTGTGCTTATATTGTTTGTATGCCAAGTAATTTTGTGTATGTTGTATATACTGTATGTATGTATGTTGTATATACTGTATGTATGTTGTATATACTGTATGTATGTATGTTGTATATACTATATGTATGTTGTATATAATGTATGTTGTATATACTGTATGTTGTATATACTGTATGTATGTTGTATATACTGGATGTACGTGTTTGTATTTGTTGTATATCCATTTCTTGTTTATGAACATACTTTGTGCTTGGTGTGTGTGTGCAACTGTTGAATGTGCACGCGCGCGCGCACACACACACACACACACACACACACACACACACACACACACACACACACACACACACACAGATACATGGGCCTCGCGGCTGAGTGGACAACGCTCGGGGGTCGAGATCCTAATAGCTTGGGTTCGATTCCCGGCTGAGACGGAAACAAATAGCCAGAGTTTCTTTCACCCTGATGGACCTGTTCACCTAGCAGTAAATAGATACCTAGGAGCTAGACAGCTGCTACGGACTGCTTCCCGGGGATGTGTGCGTGTATTAGAGATAAATATATGTAGTAGACATAACAGCAGAAAAATAGATTGGTTAGAAAGGCGGGGCCCAAGAGCTAATATACCTCGATTCTGCAGACACAAATAGTAAATACACACGCACATTAAAGTGGGTGAAAGTGTACCTAACAGAAGGAAGACAGAAAGTCATAGTAAGAGGCGAGTTATAAGACTGGAGAGAGAGGTGAGGAGTGGAGTGCCTCCAGGGCGGTACTGATGCCCGGCCTCTTAATGATGTACACAAACGATCTAACACAGGAAATAAGTTTACGGGCTCACCATAGCCGGTGCTACATGGACACTTCGTTCTGAGTAGCTAAATCTTAAATTAAACAACAACAGGAAATAAGTTCATTCTTATTTGTGTTTGCAGACAATGCTAAAGTAACAAGGATCAGAATTGAGGAGGATTGTAATATATCGCAAGATTGTGACCGTATTAATAGGAGAGCGTAGGCCTTAATTACAGTACAGGATGAAGGAAAGGCTGTTTGACACTTGTGAAGAAGAGAGTGACATACCACATCTATCACCAGAGGGACACATCAGCAGGATAACGAGGGCAGGATAACGAGAGCAGGATATACCATACTGGCAAACCTCCGGTTATCCTTCAGCAAACTGGACAACGATCCCTTCCGGGCGCTATATACATCCCTTGTGAGACCTGTAATTGAGTATGTTGTCCCGGCATGGAACCCCGACCTCAAGAGACACAACACTAGAAAAAGTCCAAATATATGCAACAAGACTCGTTCCTGAGCTAAGGGGACTGAGCTATGAAGAAAGACTGAGGGAGCTGGACCTCGCCACACTGGAGGGAAGGAGGAATAGGGACATGATTACGACTTACAATAGTCTTAAGATAAACTGCTCAGACACAGAAGTAATGTTCAAAGTGTAAAAAAAATAGTGTTATCATTCTCTATGATACATTTACATTCTACATGAATGTACATTCTACATGAGAACAGATACATTCTCTATGAACACATGCCTATAATGTGGGGGCAGATATAGGTCTATAAACTGGGGTCGATTAAACCTATCCTTCTATCCAGTTATTTTCAATATTCTTAAACACATACGATGATTTGTGGTATTTTCAATATCTGCCGAAAAAGATTGAAAAGATGTAGATACATCATGCTGTTGTGGACGGTAAATTACAGTGTCAGTTTGACAGAGTGGAACAGGTGAACTATAGTGGCAAGCCTCATACCGAAGCGTTGATCAAATACATGCCATTGTAAGAGTAAAACCAGGAGCTGTTATTGTTAGGATGATGCACACGCTATGATGTGTTGCATGGTTATTGTCGTACTCCAGTGTGTGTGTTTACTATTTGTATTTGCTATTTGCACCTATAGGTACAATGTAGTTCTTGGACCCCGCCTTTCTAACCGTCGCTAGTTTAATGTACTTACTGCTGAACTATTTTTCTTTTTATCTGCTGCACCCCCCCCCCCTCTCTCTCTCTCTCTCTCTCTCTCTCTCTCTCTCTCTTTCTTTCTTTCTTTCTTTCTTTCTTTCTTTCCCCCCCCCCCCCACAACATTCCCTACTTACCAATGTGTGTTAGGGATTGTGAGGAATATGTAGGTTGTAACGTCATAAATATACTTATTAAATTAACTTCAATGGATGCACAAGTCTGTTTTCATGTTAGATGAACTCATACAGCCGCATGTGTTGGGTTAGCATGTTCAATCACAATAGGAATTTTGTCGTATAAATATTATCATATTGTGCATGTTCAGGCGTCGGTTAGGTGAGATTGGCAAATATTTATATTTGTAGTAGGTGGGTGAAGCACTCAACCCATCCTCAGGGTTAGTCCATTCCATCCAGCGATCGACCCCAAAGACGTGTTCAGCAATTTTAACACGCTCTTCAATCAAAATAGGAGTTTTCTCAAATATAAATTTATATTGTTATATATTAGCATACTGTCCATATTTAGGCATAGGTTAGGTTAGGTGTTTAGGTTGTGTTGGCGAATATTTGTATTTGTAGCACGTGGGTGAAGCATTTACAGCGTTGTGGTTCGAACACAAGTCGTCAATGAAGCACTTGTTCAGGAAGTGTTCGGACGTCATCAGTTGTAAGTCGTGTGTAAATGGTTTTCATTCATAAACAGGTTTGGCGGGTGGATGGAATGAACCTTGGCCTGTGTTTATGAGGACGGACTGCGCATTTACCGAACTACGATTCGCACAGAGATCGCCAGCAAATCACTGTTCGAAAAATGTTCGCACGTCATCAGTTGTGAGTCAACCCGTCCTCATCAACAACGCCAAATGCTCGTTAATCCAGCCGCCAAACCCCGTGTTGACGACTGAACAACATGTTCCAGGAGATAACTGATGAGGTGTTCAAGCTTGTCTCGGGACGTGGTTCATTGTGTGCTTCAGTCGCTCTAAAGGCTCCGTCCTCCTCCTCCAGATATCAACAATGACCAACACAACCATCTAATTATTTAACACATTCTAGCAGCAAATAGTATTCATTTATATTTGAGAAAATATAAATTTGGAATGCGCGGAAGATTAAAATTGATGACTGCATGTATGTGATCGACCACTGATTGGTGGACCCCATCCTGAGGACAAGCTGAACCACATATATACCTAACAAATTCAAAATATGTTAATTGGCCGCAGCTTTGACGAGCCTCGCCTGCGGATGGGTTAGTAGGTTGAAGATCAGTTGATTCACTCAAGGATAGCCAAAAAGTGGTTTGTTATCATATATAAATTCATATTATTATACATACAAATAATATATATAGTTAGGCGCAGGTTAGGTTAGGTGTTTAGGTTCTGTTGGCGATGATTTGTATTTGCAGCATGTGGGTGAAGCATTTATAAAATTGTGGTTCGAAGAGAGGACGTGAACAAAACACTTGTTACAGTAGTATTCGGATGCCATCAGTTGTGAGTCTTGTGTAAACCGGTTTAAATTCATAAACAGAGGGTTTGGCGGCTGCATTAACGAGCTTGGCTCTTTGTATTCGAGGTTCGGGCTGGTTTCATATTTGTAACCAAAGGTTGACAAAAGATGAATACGGATTCTTAAGTACTTGCGAACTACTTAATAAATATGACCTTAGAATTATTCTCCAGACAAGCCAGTTGTCCTGTCAATACAGCCTAGTGAACACCTCCTCCCGACTCAGATTTTATATATCTTTGGAACTAAGAGTAAATTTCGCGCGAGAGGTTATCTTGAGATGATTTCGGGGCTTTAGTGTCCCCGCGGCCCGGTCCTCGACCAGGCCTCCACCCCCTAGGAAGCAGCCCGTGACAGCTGACTATAACACCCAGGTACCTATTTTACTGCTAGGTAACAGGGGCATAGGGTGAAAGAAATTCTGCCCATTGTTTCTCGCCGGCGCCTGGGATCGAACCCAGGATCACGAGTCCAGCGTGCTGTCCGCTCGGCCGACCGGCTCCCCAAATACCTGTGCAAGACCGCGCACAATGATGCAACAGCACGTTAATCGGTGGCAGAGAGCGGTAGTAGTGACAGACCAACACCCCCAACATGAGCTGATTGAAACATTGACCCCTGCTGGAGCGAGGGTGTAACTTATGTGTTAGTCTCCCTACACCTGACTCCCGAGCCCGCACAGCTGTACCGCACACCTGTCTGCCCCAACACGTGTCCGAACACGTGTGTGTCTCCGGGTGGTGGACTGTGTGATGGTGGTTATGTAAAGCATGGTGTATAGTGTGATGGTGACGTATGCTGAGGTGTATAGTGTCAGCGGCGGTGATGTATGGTGTGTTGATGTGTGTTAATGTGTAGTGTGGTGCTGTATGGTGTGTTGTAGTGTGGTGCTGTATGGTGTGTTGTAGTGTGGTGCTGTATGGTGTGTGTTGTAGTGTGGTGCTGTATGGTGTCTGTTGTAGTGTGGTGCTGTAGTGTGGTGCTGTATGGTGTGTGTTGTAGTGTGGTGCTGTATGGTGTGTTGTAGTGTGGTGCTGTATGGTGTGTTGTAGTGTGGTGCTGTATGGTGTGTTGTAGTGTGGTGCTGTATGGTGTGTTGTAGTGTGGTGCTGTATGGTGTGTGTTGTAGTGTGGTGCTGTATGGTGTGTTGTAGTGTGGTGCTGTATGGTGTGTGCTGTAGTGTGGTGCTGTATGGTGTGTTGTAGTGTGGTGCTGTATGGTGTGTTGTAGTGTGGTGCTGTATGGTGTGTGTTGTAGTGTGGTGCTGTATGGTGTGTTGTAGTGTGGTGCTGTATGGTGTCTGTTGTAGTGTGGTGCTGTAGTGTGGTGCTGTATGGTGTGTGTTGTAGTGTGGTGCTGTATGGTGTGTTGTATAGTGTGGTGCTGTATGGTGTGTTGTAGTGTGGTGCTGTATGGTGTGTTGTAGTGTGGTGCTGTATGGTGTGTTGTATTGTGGTGCTGTATGGTGTGTGTTGTAGTGTGGTGCTGTATGGTGTGTTGTAGTGTGGTGCTGTATGGTGTGTGCTGTAGTGTGGTGCTGTATGGTGTGTTGTAGTGTGGTGCTGTATGGTGTGTTGTAGTGTGGTGCTGTATGGTGTGTGTTGTAGTGTGGTGCTGTATGGTGTGTTGTAGTGTGGTGCTGTATGGTGTGTGCTGTAGTGTGGTGCTGTATGGTGTGTGTTGTAGTGTGGTGCTGTATGGTGTGTTGTAGTGTGGTGCTGTATGGTGTGTTGTAGTGTGGTGCTGTATGGTGTGTTGTAGTGTGGTGCTGTATGGTGTGTGCTGTAGTGTGGTGCTGTATGGTGTGTGTTGTAGTGTGGTGCTGTATGGTGTGTGTTGTAGTGTGGTGCTGTATGGTGTGTTGTAGTGTGGTGCTGTATGGTGTGTGCTGTAGTGTGGTGCTGTATGGTGTGTGTTGTAGTGTGGTGCTGTATGGTGTGTGTTGTAGTGTGGTGCTGTATGGTGTGTTGTAGTGTGGTGCTGTATGGTGTGTGTTGTAGTGTGCTGTATGGTGTGTGTTGTAGTGTGGTGCTGTATGGTGTGTGTTGTAGTGTGGTGCTGTATGGTGTGTTGTAGTGTGGTGCTGTATGGTGTGTGTTGTAGTGTGGTGCTGTATGGTGTGTGTTGTAGTGTGGTGCTGTATGGTGTGTGTTGCGAGTTTATGGTGACTTATGGTGTATACAGTATGTTTATAATGTACCAGCTGTACCCGGCCACGCGTTGCTGTGGCTCAACAACCTTCCCCGGTCTCCCAGTCCTCTCCACCATTCCCCCACTTCTCCGTCCCCCTCGTCCTCCTAACCATTCCCCACACCACAGTCCTCTCATCCTCCCCACCATCTTCCACTCCCCCCGTCCCCTCGTCCTCCCCACCATTCCCCCGTCCCCTAATCCTCCCCACATTTACCCCCTCCCCTGTCTCGTCGTCCTCCCCTGTCTCGTCGTCCTCCCCACCATTCCCCACTCCCTCGTCCGATGCATTCCCAAATGATCTGATGTTCCCATCACTGAAATATAAGAAAAACAGTTAAAAACGAAATAAAAACAGTTAAAAAATAAACAAATAAACTACACTCACGAAATGAACATTACGGTAAACAACTCGGCTCAAGTCCAACGCAATGTCACACAAAATAATTCAATCAAAATGAAAATAAATTGAAATATATTAAAATTAAATTTGTCATTGCAATCGGAAACATTGAAATGAAATCGTAACATATTTAGGATAGCGTGAGTTGCTCTTACGTGCAACAGATGGCGTTGTTTCTTAAAAAAAAACTTTTTACCTGACACAGGTGTGGCATTTATACTTATACTTCCGAAATGAACGATATGATAAACAACACAGCTCAATTCCAATGCAATGTCACACAAGATAATTAAATCAAATTGAAAATAAATCGTAATCTATGAAAATTCAATTTATCAATGCAATCGGAAACGTTGAAATGGAATCGTAACATATTTAGTATAGTGTGTGTGTGTGTGTTGCTATTACGTGCAACAGATGGAGCTGTTTTTAAAAAAAAGCATGTTTTTACCTGTCATAGGTGTGGCATCTATGTAGTAGGTATATAAAAATATGCATGTATTCGAATGCAACGTTTTAAAAATTTCAAAACAATTGGTGAAGAACTTTCGGAGATTACAGCGTGTGTTGCTCTTACGTCCAACGATTGGTGCTGTTTTTCAAAACAAGCATGTTTTTTACCTGTCACAGGTGAGGCATGTATAGTAGATACATAAAAAAGACGCGCCTATTCGAATGCAACGTTGTGTCAACATTTCAAAGCAATCGGTAAAGAGGTTTCGATGATTTCCCTCACATGAAAAACATATGAAAAACACAGCTTTTCAGAAAAGCACGTTTTTTTTTTTACCGTCACAGACGTGACATCTATATAGCATGTATATAAAAACCCGCTCGGATGGGAATGGAACGTTGTGTGAAAATTTCAAAGCAATCGGTGAAGAACTTTCGGAGATTAGCGGTTATGCACAAACGAACATTTCCATTTGTATTTATATAGATTGTGGTGTATAATACAGATAGATGTAGTGTTATGGTGATATACAGTGTTCTCACCTAGGTGCCAGTGTTGTGAATCAGTGTTATATAAGTGAGTAACGAATGCTGGCGTTGAAATATGACTGAAGGAGGTGTATGCGAAAATTCGATTCCCTTTTATGCTATCCTTATTTCGCTCTCTTTCGTTATCGTTATCGTGACTGTTGATGACTGTGTGGTGAGTGATCAGAGTTGCCCCAAGTGTAGTGAAGTAGCCTACCCTCATTCTGGTACCTGTTTATCATTTTTTTCTACAAAGTCTTATATAAGAACGGATGTTTATAACCATTTAAATACGACAATGGGGGATAGAATATGGGGTTTAATGGGCGGGTGGGGGTGGGGGGTTGGAAGGTGAATTCGCTGCCTCCACCCATTATTTCATAAGCCTATTGGGGTGGGGGTGGGGGGTTGGAAGGTGAATTCGCTGCCTCCACCCATTATTTCATAAGCCTATTGGGGTGGGGGTGGGGGTTGGAAGGTGAATTCGCTGCCTCCACCCATTATTTCATAAGCCTATTGGGGTGGGGGTGGGGGGTTGGAAGGTGAATTCGCTGCCTCCACCCATTATTTTATAAGCCTATTGGGGTGGGGGTGTGTGTTAATTATATTAACTCGATATATCCGCTAATGATATCATCTACTCCTCAGTGAGCGCCTTTCACTTGTTATACATAACAAGTTTGTATAATAAAAGTAGAGTACATAACACACATTTAACATATTTTCCTCGATTAGTTTATATTTTAACTCTGCATGTGAACACATCTTCCCTGGTGTGTACCTTGTGTGTACCTTGTGTGTCCCTGCCTGGTGTGTACCTTGTGTGTCCCTGCCTGGTGTAGGGGGGCCTGCACCACCACGCCTTGGGGGGGGGCATGGGTGCACTTGTACACCTGTTCACCTGTCAGCCTTGGGGCTGCAGGTGTGTGTATGTGTGTGTATGTTGTGTTGTGTGTGTGTTTGTGTGTGTGTGTTCTCACTTTTTTGTTCAGCCTGCAGGATTGAACGTCAGTTCTGGGGCTCCACCTCTCAAGTCTCTGTTTCGTGTCAAACAAAAACTCTTTAAATGTTTCACTTCACATATATTCTGGAAATTTGGATGTGGCGTCCATCGTCCGCCTTCTCATCTGGCTCATTGTCCTGCTATTCCTGGTAGTGCCGGGGCCCAAGAGCCTGAGCCCTACTCGTTCACAACCAACCCCATAAACACCAGTAATCACAACATGTACACAAGCATTTAATAATAATAATTCATTGTGTCGGGGGACAGGCAGCCAGTGTGTGTTCATACACGTTAGGCTTATATCGTGTCAGCAAGGCGGACAGCCTGCCTGCTATCATAGCATCGTGTCAGCAAAGCGGACAGCCCGCCTGCTATCATAGCATCGTGTCAGCAAAGCGGACAGCCCGCCTGCTATCATTATCATATCATCGTGTCAGCAAGGCGGCCAGTCCGCCTGCTATCATATCATCGTGTCAGCAAGGCGGACAGCCCGCCTGTTATCATATCATCGTGTCAGCAAGGCGGACAGCCCGCCTGTTATCATATCATCGTGTCAGCAAGGCGGACAGCCCGCCTGTTATCATATCATCGTGTCAGCAAGGCGGACAGCCCGCCTGTTATCATATCATCGTGTCAGCAAGGCGGACAGCCCGCCTGCTATCATATCATCGTGTCAGCAAGGCGGACAGCCCGCCTGTTATCATATTATCGTGTCAGCAAGGCGGACAGCCCGCCTGTTATCATATCATCGTGTCAGCAAGGCGGACAGCCCGCCTGCTATCATATCATCGAGTCAGCAAGGCGGACAGCCCGCCTGCTATCATATCATCGTGTCAGCAAGGCGGACAGCCCGCCTGCTATCATATCATCGTGTCAGCAAGGCGGACAGCCCGCCTGTTATCATATCATCGTGTCAGCAAGGCGGACAGCCCGCCTGTTATCATATCATCGTGTCAGCAAGGCGGACAGCCCCCCTGTTATCATATCATCGTGTCAGCAAGGCGGACAGCCCGCCTGCTATCATATCATCGTGTCAGCAAGGCGGACAGCCCGCCTGCTATCATATCATCGTGTCAGCAAGGCGGACAGCCCGCCTGTTATCATATCATCGTGTCAGCAAGGCGGACAGCCCGCCTGTTATCATATCATCGTGTCAGCAAGGCGGACAGCCCGCCTGCTATCATATCATCGTGTCAGCAAGGCGGACAGCCCGCCTGTTATCATATTATCGTGTCAGCAAGGCGGACAGCCCGCCTGTTATCATATCATCGTGTCAGCAAGGCGGCCAGTCCGCCTGCTATCATATCATCGTGTCAGCAAGGCGGACAGCCCGCCTGTTATCATATCATCGTGTCAGCAAGGCGGACAGCCCGCCTGTTATCATATCATCGTGTCAGCAAGGCGGACAGCCCGCCTGTTATCATATCATCGTGTCAGCAAGGCGGACAGCCCGCCTGTTATCATATCATCGTGTCAGCAAGGCGGACAGCCCGCCTGCTATCATATCATCGTGTCAGCAAGGCGGACAGCCCGCCTGTTATCATATTATCGTGTCAGCAAGGCGGACAGCCCGCCTGTTATCATATCATCGTGTCAGCAAGGCGGACAGCCCGCCTGCTATCATATCATCGAGTCAGCAAGGCGGACAGCCCGCCTGCTATCATATCATCGTGTCAGCAAGGCGGACAGCCCGCCTGCTATCATATCATCGTGTCAGCAAGGCGGACAGCCCGCCTGTTATCATATCATCGTGTCAGCAAGGCGGACAGCCCGCCAGTTATCATATCATCGTGTCAGCAAGGCGGACAGCCCCCCTGTTATCATATCATCGTGTCAGCAAGGCGGACAGCCCGCCTGCTATCATATCATCGTGTCAGCAAGGCGGACAGCCCGCCTGCTATCATATCATCGTGTCAGCAAGGCGGACAGCCCGCCTGTTATCATATCATCGTGTCAGCAAGGCGGACAGCCCGCCTGCTATCATATCATCGTGTCAGCAAGGCGGACAGCCCGCCTGTTATCATATCATCGTGTCAGCAAGGCGGACAGCCCGCCTGCTATCATATCATCGTGTCAGCAAGGCGGACAGCCCGCCTGCTATCATATCATCGTGTCAGCAAGGCGGACAGCCCGCCTGTTATCATATCATCGTGTCAGCAAGGCGGACAGCCCGCCTGTTATCATATCATCGTGTCAGCAAGGCGGACAGCCCGCCTGTTATCATATCATCGTGTCAGCAAGGCGGACAGCCCGCCTGTTATCATATCATCGTGTCAGCAAGGCGGACAGCCCGCCTGCTATCATAACATATACTGTTCCACATTTCTAGGCTAATTCCGTCACCTGTAACTCCCATGTTCTATATCCCCCCCCAAAAAAAAAAAAAATAATAAACCATGAAAATGGGGGCCGCGTGAGGCAGTAGAGACTAACAAGTGTGTTTGTGTGGTTGCAGCGACGATCCCCAAGTGCGCGGGGTGCTCGGAGGCCATCTTGGACCGGTTCATCCTCAAGGTGCTGGAGAGAACGTGGCACTCTCGCTGCCTCAAGTGTGCCGACTGTGGCGCCCAGCTCACAGACAAGTGCTTCGCCAGAAATCAACAGGTGTACTGCAAGGAAGATTTCTTCAGGTAAGTGGAGGGGGTGGTGGTGGTGGGGAGGGTGGGGGTGTTGGTGGTGGTGGTGGGGGTGGTGTGGTGTGGGGGTGGTGTGGTATGGGGGTGGTGATGGTGTTGTTGGTGGTGGGGGTGGTGTGGTGTGGGGGTGGTGTGTGGTATGGGGGTGGTGATGGTGTTGTTGGTGGTGGGGGCGTTGGTGGTGGGGGTGGTGTGGTGGTGGGGGTGGTGTTGGTGGTGGGGGTGTTGGTGGTGGGGGTGTTGGTGGTGGGGGTGTTGGTGGTGGGGGTGGTGTTGGTGGTGGGGGGGTGGTGTTGGTGGTGGGGGTGGTGTTGGTGGTGGGGGTGGTGGTGGTGGGGGGTGGTGTTGGTGGTGGTGGTAATGTTGGTGGTGCTGGTGGTGGTGGTGTTGGTGGAGGGGGTGGTGGTTGGTGGTGGGGGTGGTGTTGGTGGAGGGGGGGGTGGTAGTGGTGGAGGGGGTGGTGTTGGTGGTGGGGGTGGTGTTGGTGGAGGGGGTGGTGTTGGTGGAGGGGGTGGTGTTGGTGGAAGGGGTGGTGTAGGTGGAGGGGGTGATGTAGGTGGAGGGGGTGGTGTTGGTGTTGGTGGAGGGGGTGGTGTTGGTGGAGGGGGTGGTGTTGGTGGAGAGGGTGGTGTAGGTGGAGGGGGTGGTGTTGGTGGAGAGGGTGGTGTTGGTGGAGAGGGTGGTGTAGGTGGAGGGGGTGGTGTTAGTGGTGGGGGTGGTGTTGGTGGAGGGGGGGTGGTGGTGGTGGAGGGGGTGGTGTTGGTGGTGTGAGTGGTGTTGGTGGAGGGGGTGATGTTGGTGGTGGGGGTGGTGTTGATGGTGGTGGTAATGTTGGTGGTGCTGGTGTTGGTGGTGTTGGTGTTGGTGGAGGGGGTGGTGTTGGTGGAGGGGGTGGTGTTGGTGGAGAGGGTGGTGTAGGTGGAGGGGGTGGTGTTGGTGGAGAGGGTGGTGTTGGTGGAGGGGGTGTGTTGGTGGAGGGGGTGGTGTTGGTGGAGGGGGTGGTGTTGGTGGAGGGGGTGGTGTTGGTGGAGGGGGTGGTGTTGGTGGAGAGGGTGGTGTAGGTGGAGGGGGTGGTGTTGGTGGAGAGGGTGGTGTTGGTGGAGGGGGTGTGTTGGTGGAGGGGGTGGTGTTGGTGGAGGGGGTGGTGTTGGTGGAGGGGGTGGTGTTGGTGGTGGGGGTGGTGTTGGTGGAGGGGGTGGTGTTGGTGGAGGGGGTGGTGTTGGTGGAGGGGGTGGTGTTGGTGGAGGGGGTGGTGTTGGTGGAGGGGGTGGTGTTGGTGGTGGGGTGGTGTTGGTGGAGGGGGTGGTGGGGGTGGTGTTGGTGGAGGGGGTGGTGTTGGTGGTGGGGGTGGTGTGGTGGGTGGAGGGGGTGGTGTTGGTGGAGGGGGTGGTGGTGTGGTGGTGGAGGGGGTGGTGTTGGTGGAGGGGGTGGTGTTGGTGGTGGGGGTGGTGTTGGTGGTGGGGTTGGTGGAGGGGGTGGGGGGGTGGTGTTGGTGGAGGGGGGTGGTGTTGGTGGAGGGGGTGGTGTTGGTGGTGGGGGTGGTGTTGGTGGAGGGGGTGGTGTTGGTGGAGGGGGTGGTGTTGGTGGAGAGGGTGGTGTTGGTGGTGGGGGTGGTGTTGGTGGTGGGGTGTTGGTGGAGGGGGTGGTGTTGGTGGGGGGGTGGTGTTGGTGGAGGGGGGTGGTGGGGTGGTGGTGTTGGTGGAGGGGGTGGTGTTGGTGGTGGGGGTGGTGTTGGTGGAGGGGGTGGTGTTGGTGGAGGGGGTGGTGTTGGTGGAGGGGGTGGTGTTGGTGGTGGGGGTGGTGGTGGTGGAGGTGGAGGGGGTGGTGGGGGTGGTGTGGTGGAGGGGGTGGTGGGGGTGGTGTTGGTGGAGGGGGTGGTGTTGGTGGAGGGGGTGGTGTTGGTGGAGGGGGGGTGGTGTGGTGTTGGTGGAGGGGGTGGTGTTGGTGGAGGGGGTGGTGTTGGTGGAGGGGGTGGTGTTGGTGGTGGGGGTGGTGTTGGTGGAGGGGGTGGTGTTGGTGGAGGGGGTGGTGTTGGTGGAGGGGGTGGTGTTGGTGGAGGGGGTGGTGTTGGTGGTGGGGGTGGTGTTGGTGGAGGGGGTGGTGTTGGTGGAGGGGGTGGTGGGGGTGGTGTTGGTGGAGGGGGTGGTGTTGGTGGAGGGGGTGGTGTTGGTGGAGGGGGTGGTGTTGGTGGTGGGGGTGGTGTTGGTGAAGGGGGTGGTGGGGGTGGTGTTGGTGGAGGGGGTGGTGTTGGTGGAGGGGGTGGTGTTGGTGGTGGGGGTGGTGTTGGTGGAGGGGGTGGTGTTGGTGGAGGGGGTGGTGTTGGTGGTGGGGGTGGTGTTGGTGGAGGGGGTGGAGGGGGTGGTGTTGGTGGAGGGGGTGGTGTTGGTGGAGGGGGTGGTGTTGGTGGAGGGGTGGTGTTGGTGGTGGGGGTGGTGTTGGTGGAGGGGGTGGTGTTGGTGGAGAGGGTGGTGTTGGTGGAGGGGGTGGTGGGGGTGGTGTTGGTGGAGGGGGTGGTGTTGGTGGAGGGGGTGGTGTTGGTGGAGGGGGTGGTGTTGGTGGAGGGGGTGGTGTTGGTGGAGGGGGTGGTGTTGGTGGAGGGGGTGGTGGGGGGTGGTGTTGGTGGAGGGGGTGGTGTTGGTGGAGGGGGTGGTGTTGGTGGAGGGGGTGGTGTTGGTGGTGGGGGTGGTGTTGGTGGAGGGGGTGGTGTTGGTGGAGGGGGTGGTGTTGGTGGAGGGGGTGGTGTTGGTGGAGGGGGTGGTGGGGGGGGGTGTTGGTGGAGGGGGTGGTGTTGGTGGAGGGGGTGGTGTTGGTGGTGGGGGTGGTGTTGGTGGAGGGGGTGGTGTTGGTGGAGGGGGTGGTGTTGGTGGAGGGGGTGGTGGGGGTGGTGTTGGTGGAGGGGGTGGTGTTGGTGGAGGGGGTGGTGTTGGTGGAGGGGGTGGTGTTGGTGGAGGGGGTGGTGTTGGTGGTGGGGGTGTTGGTGGAGGGGGTGGTGTTGGTGGAGGGGGTGGTGTTGGTGGAGGTGGTGGTGTTGGTGGAGGGGGTGGTGTTGGTGGAGGGGGTGGTGTTGGTGGAGGGGGTGGTGTTGGTGGAGGGGTTGGAGGGAGTGGAAGGGGGGTTATTTAACAATTTAAGTAAACGCTGAATTGTTAATTAAGTAAATTAAAAAAAAATTATTGTCATGATTTGTCATGTTCCCTACACGAGCCGTCATGTTCCCTACACGAGCCGTCATGTTCCCTACACGAGCCGTCATGTTCCCTACACGAGCCGTCATGTTCCCTACACGAGCTGTCATGTTCCCTACACGAGCTGTCATGTTCCGTACACGAGCTGTCATGTTCCCTACACGAGCCGTCATGTTCCGTACACGAGCCGTCATGTTCCCTACAGGAGCTGTCATGTTCCCTACACGAGCTGTCATGTTCCGTACACGAGCTGTCATGTTCCCTACACGAGCCGTCATGTTCCGTACACGAGCCGTCATGTTCCCTACACGAGCTGTCATGTTCCCTACACGAGCCGTCATGTTCCCTACACGAGCCGTCATGTTCCCTACACGAGCCGTCATGTTCCCTACACGAGCTGTCATGTTCCCTACACGAGCTGTCATGTTCCCTACACGAGCTGTCAAGTTCCCTACACGAGCTGTCATGTTCCCTTCACGAGCTGTCAAGTTCCCTACACGAGCCGTCATGTTCCCTACACGAGCTGTCATGTTCCCTACACGAGCTGTCATGTTCCCTACACGAGCTGTCATGTTCCCTTCACGAGCTGTCAAGTTCCCTACACGAGCCGTCATGTTCCCTACACGAGCCGTCATGTTCCCTACACGAGCTGTCATGTTCCCTACACGAGCTGTCATGTTCCCTACACGAGCTGTCATGTTCCCTACACGAGCTGTCATGTTCCCTACACGAGCTGTCAAGTTCCCTACACGAGCTGTCAAGTTCCCTACACGAGCCGTCATGTTCCCTACACGAGCCGTCATGTTCCCTACACGAGCTGTCATGTTCCCTACACGAGCTGTCAAGTTCCCTACACGAGCCGTCATGTTCCCTACACGAGCTGTCATGTTCCCTACACGAGCTGTCATGTTCCCTACACGAGCTGTCATGTTCCCTACACGAGCTGTCATGTTCCCTACACGAGCCGTCATGTTCCCTACACGAGCCGTCATGTTCCCTACATGAGCTGTCATGTTCCCTACACGAGCCGTCATGTTCCCTACACGAGCCGTCATGTTCCCTACACGAGCTGTCAAGTTCCCTACACGAGCTGTCATGTTCCCTACACGAGCTGTCAAGTTCCCTACACGAGCCGTCATGTTCCCTACACGAGCCGTCATGTTCCCTACACGAGCCGTCATGTTCCCTACACGAGCTGTCAAGTTCCCTACACGAGCTGTCATGTTCCCTACACGAGCTGTCATGTTCCCTACACGAGCTGTCATGTTCCCTACACGAGGTGTCATGTTCCTTACACGAGCTGTCAAGTTCCCTACACGAGCCGTCATGTTCCCTACACGAGCTGTCATGTTCCCTACACGAGCTGTCATGTTCCCTACACGAGCTGTCATGTTCCCTACACGAGCTGTCAAGTTCCCTACACGAGCCGTCATGTTCCCTACATGAGCTGTCATGTTCCCTACACGAGGTGTCATGTTCCTTACACGAGCTGTCAAGTTCCCTACACGAGCTGTCAAGTTCCCTACACGAGCCGTCATGTTCCCTACACGAGCTGTCATGTTCCCTACACGAGCTGTCATGTTCCCTACACGAGCTGTCATGTTCCCTACACGAGCTGTCATGTTCCCTACACGAGCCGTCATGTTCCCTACACGAGCTGTCATGTTCCCTACACGAGCCGTCATGTTCCCTACACGAGCCGTCATGTTCCCTACACGAGCTGTCAAGTTCCCTACACGAGCCGTCATGTTCCCTACACGAGCTGTCATGTTCCCTACACGAGCCGTCATGTTCCCTACACGAGCCGTCATGTTCCCTACACGAGCCGTCATGTTCCCTACACGAGCTGTCAAGTTCCCTACACGAGCTGTCATGTTCCCTACATGAGCTGTCATGTTCCCTACACGAGGTGTCATGTTCCTTACACGAGCTGTCAAGTTCCCTACACGAGCCGTCATGTTCCCTACACGAGCTGTCAAGTTCCCTACACGAGCTGTCATGTTCCCTACACGAGCCGTCATGTTCCCTACACGAGCTGTCATGTTCCCTACACGAGCTGTCATGTTCCCTACACGAGCCGTCATGTTCCCTACATGAGCTGTCATGTTCCCTACACGAGGTGTCATGTTCCTTACACGAGCTGTCAAGTTCCCTACACGAGCTGTCAAGTTCCCTACACGAGCCGTCATGTTCCCTACACGAGCTGTCATGTTCCCTACACGAGCTGTCATGTTCCCTACACGAGCCGTCATGTTCCCTACACGAGCAGTCATGTTCCCTACACGAGCCGTCATGTTCCCTACACGAGCCGTCATGTTCCCTACATGAGCTGTCATGTTCCCTACACGAGGTGTCATGTTCTACTTCCTGAGGTCAATATTTTACCTGTTGTATCTTAAGTTTAAACATGCTGCTGGAGGAGCCTGTTTGGCTTATTTTTATTGTTATTGTTGTCGTTATTCTAATATTTTATTTCATCATTATTTTATTAAAATTATTTTATTATTATTATTAATTTATTATTATTATTATTTCAGCCCATCTTCGTGTTCAGATATGTACTATATTAATACAATATATATATATATATATATATATATATATATATATATATATATATATATATATATATATATATATATATATATATATATATATACAATATTATATTATAAACTACTATATTAGGCCTCAGATATATTGTATATTAGGCCTAGGAAGGTTAGGTTAGTTTGTCAAAGCAACACAAGTAGAAAAATAGTTTTCCGGTTTGTGGAACACAATGATGCCGATTTCTACGTTCTAATTGTGTTGCTCGTGGGTACATATACTGTGGTCCTCGGAGTTACTATGAGGTCTGTCACGACACTAGGATGGGCTGGAGGATTTGATGGATTTGTAGCCATTTTTGTCTTATTCCCAGCAAGCATTTGTAATGTTTGTGTGTTGTAAATACTGTGTTTCAACGTTGAGAGGAAGGACTAAGATAAATGTGGATTCATATATATATGTACAATTATCTTGTTCTCTTCCTCCCGTCCTTCTCTATGATGTTACCTCCTCCTCCTTCTGTGGTGCCTGCTTCCTCACCTCTCCTTTGTACACCACCACCACGACTACCACGACTACCACCCCACCCGCTGCACTATCATTCGCCACCATCCCTCACCACCACCACTCACCACCACCTCTCACCACCACCTCTCACCACCACCACCACCACCCATCACCACCACCTCTCACCACCACCACCATCCATCACCACCACCACCTCTCACCACCACCACCACCCATCACCACCACACCCATCACCACCACCTCTCACCACCACGCCCGTCACCACAGGCGGTACGGGACCAAGTGCTCGGGGTGCGAGCAAGGCATCCCGCCCACGCAGGTGGTGCGGAGGGCCCAGGACAACGTCTACCACCTGCACTGCTTCGCGTGCGTCATCTGCCAGCGGCAGCTCAACACGGGCGACGAGTTCTACCTGATGGAGGACAACAAACTCGTGTGTAAGAGCGACTACGAGCAGGCCAAGCAGAGAGGTATGTCGCTCAAGGGTAAGGTTATCATACGGTTCGTTCCTCTTGCCTGGTACTTCGTTTTCTCTCTCCCCCTCTCCCCCACTCCCCCCAGCCTCCCCCCCTGCCCCCTCCCCTCCCCCCGCCCCCCACCATGGCTGATGTGAGCATCTATGCTAGTAGGCTAAATTATATAGTTACACTCAAACACCAACTACTGTATAACCCATTTAAAAGAGAGTATTTACATAGTTCTTTGTTTTCTCCTTATGTGTTAAACTGATACATTTTTTTTTATTTAATTTTACGATTTTTGGTTTTGGTTTTTTTCACCTGAATGTTATTTGCAAGTGTGAATGCCAGCGGGCGACGCGAAAACTCAACCAACAACGAACGCGCCGCCAACCTGTCTTGGCGACATCTCAACCACTTGTCTAGCTCCTCCTTGTCTAACGTCGACCTCAGACGACCTGCCAAAAACCCCCGTGTAGATCCCTACCCCAGTTTGGTCTCTGTAGGGCCACCGTACACCACTCTCCCTGCCCTCAGGGAGCCCTCAGGGAGCCCTCAGGGAGCCCTCAGGGCTCACATCCTGTATATTATAACACGGAGACGCGCCAACACGGTGCCATGTACTCCAGGAAGACGGCATGAGGCCAGTTGCTACTGCAACTTTAAGACGACAAAAATGTCATGATATAGTTTATGTTGAGAGAAAGGATTAGTGCGGCGGGTAGAACCCACTAGGAGGCAGGGCATCAACAGGTGTAGGAGGCGGGGCATCAACAGGTGTAGGAGGCGGGGCATCAACAGGTGTAGGAGGCGGGGCATCAACAGGTGTAGGAGGCGGGGCATCAACAGGTATAGGAGGCGGGGCATCAACAGGTGTAGGAGGCGGGGCATCAACAGGTGTAGGAGGCAGGGCATCAACAGGTATAGGAGGCGGGGCATCAACAGGTGTGGGAGGCGGGGCATCAACAGGTATAGGAGGCGGGGCATCAACAGGTGTAGGAGGCGGGGCATCAACAGGTGTAGGAGGCAGGGCATCAACAGGTGTAGGAGGCGGGGCATCAACAGGTATAGGAGGCAGGGCATCAACAGGTATAGGAGGCGGGGCATCAACAGGTGTAGGAGGCGGGGCATCAACAGGTATAGGAGGCAGGGCATCAGCAGGTGTAGGAGGCAGGGCATCAGCAGGTATAGGAGGCGGGGCATCAGCAGGTGTAGGAGGCAGGGCATCAACAGGTATAGGAGGCGGGGCATCAACAGGTGTAGGAGGCTGGGCATCAACAGGTGTAGGAGGCAGGGCATCAACAGGTATAGGAGGCGGGGCATCAACAGGTATAGGAGGCGGGGCATCAACAGGTATAGGAGGCGGGGCATCAACAGGTATAGGAGGGGCATCAACAGTGGGGGTCTATATACCACAGCGGGGGTCTATATACCACAGTGGGGGGTCTACATACCACAGTGGGGGTCTATATACCACAGAGGGGGTCTATATACCACAGCGGGGGTCTATATACTACAGTGGGGGTCTATATACTACAGTGGGGGTCTATATACCACAGTGGGGGTCTATATACCACAGTGGGGGGTCTACATACCACAGTGGGGGTCTACATACCACAGTGGGGGTCTACACACCACAGCGGGGGTCTATATACCACAGTGGGGGTCTACATACCACAGTGGGGGTCTATATACCACAGTGGGGGTCTATATACCACAGTGGGGGTCTATATACCACAGTGGGGGTCTATATACCACAGTGGGGGTCTATATACCACAGTGGGGGTCTATATACCACAGTGGGGGTCTATATACCACAGTGGGGGTCTATATACCACAGTGGGGGTCTATATACCACAGTGGGGGTCTTTACCGTAACGTGAGAGAATTGGTGTTGGTGGTCCCATCATTAAGGCTGTCACTTGTGGAGTATTACAACATTGATCTCTTAGTCCCACATCATCTCCGTTATGTTGGTGATGCGGCCCCGTCCTCTTAAGGTTTAACGTCAAGAAACTGTCGTACTAAAGGGCCCTTATCCTAACCTACCAGAGGACCCAAAACAGAAAACGGGACAGTCTGTCAATTTCGCGGGCCGCGAGCATTTTCTAGTACGACAATTTTTGCTCCTAGGTAGAGTATACGTCAAAATGTGACGTTCTATTAGGAGGACGTTCACACGATGAACGTTGCGTTACTAAAGACGACATATTGGCAGTTAATGAAATGAAAATATATATATTAGGATAAACTGTAGACAATAGATCGCTGCCACAAGCGTTGGCTGGGAGCGTTTGTTGTGTTTCCTAGCCTGGGTTCTATATGTACTGACACACTACAATGTCTGAGGTTGACAGCCAGACGCTTGGGGCTAACCTTCCTCAAATTTCTCAGGGTGAATCATGTGGGGTGTGGGAGTGTCATAGTCCAACCGGGGTCAGCCCCCAGTGCCACACTTTAAGAAATATCCCGCAGGAAGAAGGTTCAGTAACTTGACTCAAACCTTCTCGCGCGATTTTCATTGTCAACTGAAATATTGGTTGTATTGTCCGTAGACTTACTTCAGTTCTTTGTTGTATACTTTTTCTAAGAGGAAGAGGGGAGGAGAAGGGTTGAGAGGTGGAGATGTTTGAAGAGAAGTAGAAGGTAGAGAGTGGGAAGGAGTGAGAGAAGTAGAGGGGAATTGTTGGAGAAGGTGGAGAGGGTAGCTGAGCGTACGCAAGGGTCACCAGGGCGTATTATAGAGGGTGCGTAAAGGTCATCTTGGCGTGTTTCACTTCATTTCCTATAGCGTTGAGGTCTTCCAGTGCGGTATAAACTATATTGGAAAAATATTAATTTCACTCAAGCCTTTTATTTAATATTTAGCTTTTTATATTACGTATTTGGCTGTGATAATACTGTAGATAGTGGTGAACAATGTTGGTACATTAGCAACATTGAAGCTTATGCCTAAATATGCATTGTTGCATCATATGACAGTCCACATTTTGTAATATATTGGTCTTTTAAAGGTAGCCTAGCTATAAGCCTTTAGCACCTTATCTCTCCGCTAGCATATGAATGCAAATATTAGGCTTACAATGTCTATTAAAATAATAATAAACTTTATTAATTAATGATCGTGCATCTATAATTGGGGAAAATTTACATACAAATTGCAGTACTTTAAAGGTCGGATTGCTCACATTAGGTCTAAGGGTTGTTTAGGGGGGCTGCCCTCGAATTTGTTTCACAAGATTTACATATTCTTGTACATTTTAACAGTCGCCTTTGTGGATTTGTATGTTTGCCTAAGACCATAATTTGCACACGTGTCTCTGTGTCGCTGCTCGTACTATGATAGAGAGGGACGGGCTGTTATAGTCCCATCACCACGCAGCCCGCCCTTCTAAGCTCTCCTAACGTCAAGAAACTATCGTACCAACGTGCCCTATCCTAACCTACCAGAGGACCTAAAATTGAAACCGAACAGTATGGTGATATATTCTAGTACGACAATTTTTGCCCTTAGGTAGAGTATACGTCAAAGTACGACATTCTATTGGGAGGACAGTTTACACTACGAGTCTACGTATTACTAAAATGTAAAATAAGCTCTGAAGACCCGAATTTACTCGTTAAGGTTCACTATTTTTAGTGTTGTTGTTGTTGTTGTGTTGAGTTCTCGTGTTGTTGCTGGCATCACCCCCTCCCCACCCACGCCCTCTAAACCGCCCTCCTCCCCACCCCACGCCCACGCCCAGTCCAGCCCACGCCACGACCCACTCAAACCCGCATGCTGTCGTCAGTTTTATCAACTTTGGACAAAAGAAATGTTTTTTTTTTTAAGTATGCGATGGCGGAATTTACGGGAAATGCCGTTGTAGTGGTAGAGGGGGCGGTGGTGTAGCGGCGTAGGCTGGCTGGCCCTACGTCTTGGGTGATGGTGGTGGTGGCGGCGTGGGCTGATTCCCGCCACGTTCCCCGCCACGCCCATCAGGAGACCTTCTGACTGTGTGTCTCGGGTGGCATGTGTTTACAGAGGACGACCTGAGTGGCAAGCGTCCGCGCACCACCATCAGTGCCCGCCAGCTGGAGAAACTGAAGGCAGCTTACAGCAAGTGCGCCAAGCCGCCCCGCCACGTCCGCGAGCAGCTGGCGGCGGACACCGGCCTCGACATGAGGGTCGTGCAAGTCTGGTTTCAGAACAGGTACGTCTGGTGAGCTGTGTGCCGTCCAGGCCGCCCGCCGCCCACCCACACCACGCCCACTGGTCCCCTCAACATTCCCTCACCCCTGCCACTCTCCCCCATACACTGGAAGTATGGCCTCCTTCACACTAATTCTAACACTTCCCTCATTCACAATGGCTTGTGTGTAATATGGTAATATCCTAATAAGACTGTCACGTGTAACTAAAAAAAAGTATACAAACGCATGGCACTGGTGACTGTGGGGGACCAATGGTGGTGGAGGAACCACACTAGGCTGCAAGCAACATGGAGCTGGGAGTGTAGTGGAGGCGGAGTGTGCAGCCTCGCCTGCAGCGTCAGGCTGCTGCTGCTGCTGCCGGCGACGCCCTCCAACACTGCCTCCAGCACATGTGTGGCTGTGGCTGAGAGTTAAGGTGGTGGTGGCCTGGACGGTGCGGGCACTGTAGAGGCGGCTCCGTTGTTCAGCCTAGCTGGTAGCCGCGGCAACACTGCTCTCGGAGTTAGCTGGTAGTTATCTAGTAGCATATTGCACTATGGACCCGGCGGCGGCTCCAAGCTTGTGTTAGAAATTCCATTTAGAAGTTATTAGAGGTCAACGTTTAAAGCCGAGACTGTTGAACTGATCAATTACAGCATTAGGCGTGATTACACGTGACGTCGTCAACACGTGCTTGGATAGGCAGGCGCTTAGCTGCAGGATGTTCCCACATTATCCTAGAACACTCTCTTAGAACACTAGACAAGAATTCTAGTTACCTGTTAGGATTACTGCTAGCATAATGTTGTTATAGATAAAATACAACAGGCTATGCTTTAGGACATATTCCTGTGCCAAGTGGTAGAGCCGGTACAAGTTACCAGGCCACATTTGGAACAAATATATTGCATGCATTAATCATAGTGAAGGGAGAATACTTAAGTTTAGAGCCCATCTCCCTTTGTTGCCCTTAACTTTTGTAACGATGTGGTTCATCGTACATATGTTTACGTAATGGAAGATTAGAGAGTAGAGTTTGGTACTATTCAATTTATACAAAGCGGAAAAGGGTTTTGTATTTACATTGCTAATAAAACCTAACCTTATCATCCTAGCCCTAATTCACGTCATCTGAGGCCTAATATAAAACATATATGTGCTGTATTAGGCCTAGAAATATTTAACTTTGCTTTATACCATTATTTTTCCGGACAATAAAGTGAATAATACCAAATTTTACTATTTAATTGTCCATTACGTCAGTATATGGACGATGGTCAAAATAGTTACAAAAAGTAACTATGTAAGCAGGAGGATGGGGGTTGGAAGTCGCTGCGCTATACCTAACGGGTTTAACTAGCTTTATTGTAAAGCTAGTTGGTCAGCAATTCTGTGGAGAGTCTGTTAGCTTTATTTTAGGACAGGTCAAACGCTGACTACCTTTCTCTCTCTTGTAAGTTAATTGTCCACACAATAATATCGAATGCCGAGAAATTAATAGTTTACAAGATTGATAAGCATAAAGCGTATCTCAAACAGTGGAAAAGTTGCTGTTTCAGGAAACAGAATAATGAGATAGATGAACACTTAGATCCACAACATTTTGTATACTGCTTGGGTTAACCTAGCTTAAGATTGTCATATAAATAGTCCGAAGCGTGTGTGGACTAAGCCTAGCTAAGTAAATTTAAGCACAAGAATGTTTTTAGCAGAAGCGGCCTCTCAACCCACCAGCCGACGAAACACGCTTGACCAAACTTAAGAACAGAGAAGTTTGAAGAGAAAAAGTCGTGTCCAAGTTGACAATTAGTTGATTGAAGAAAAACTGCAAATCAAAGAAACGAGAAGAGAGTGAGAGTCCTGGAGTGAAAGGAAGGCCAAGAAAGTTCTGATCAACCCAACTTTTGGTGTTTGGGATAACTATCTTCTCAGAGGACGACTAATTTACAGAATGTTTAGATCAGATGACACGCCAACATTCCCAGCCTCTTCACCAAATTCACCAAAACCGGAACTTGGCCTTACAAACTGTCAAAGTTTGTTTAGACAATAGTGCAATGCTTTGATGTAGTTTTAGATCAAATATTTGCGGTCAACTCAAAATATTAATAGAGAACTTATCCTAGCACATCATACTGTGATTTTTACTTCACTAGATTAGATACATGTCTTGTGGCATTTGGAAAATATGACTTAATCCGTAGCTTGGAAGTAGAAATTTTGGCATTCTGAGGTAGTGGAACGGACAATAGTGTACTTAATTAGTCCTCAGTGCTTTTAGATGTCTTCAGTCCTCTATATTCTATAAGTAGGTGAAGTCCTGTTAGCGCTACTAGCCTTGCACGGAACAACGATAGGCTACGCTTTTTCAAGTATCCTTTAAATCATAATTATTAACTGTTACTCGTACCCTGACCAGCGTATAATGTTTGGGCTGTAGAGCGCATATATTAAGATATTTCATAACTAAAGATAGCTCTATAAAGAGAGAAAAGTATTGAATTGAAAACAAGGAATATAGGGAATGTAACATTTGTCAGCAAACATTCTAGAGTTGTGGTACTCAGGGTACACTTTTGATCCATCAACAACAGTAATAAAATATAGCAAAAAAAAATATTATCTTTTGTGATCTAAAATTTCAGATAAGAAATAGCACTATGCTGGTAACGGTAAGGAAAGCCTAGGATACCACAAATTAGTCCATTTGTCGTTTAGTAGTGAGTGTGTGATGAGTGTGTGTGTGTGGTGTGAGGGAGGTGTGATGGAATGATTGGTGGTGAGGGGCTCTGGGATAGCAAGTGGTGGTGGCAAGCTTCATAAAGTCTCCAGGAGCAGTTTTGTCTCTCAGTGTAAGATGCAAGCCAGACCTGCACGGACCTCTTGTCGAACGGGACCTTGTTGCTCTAATTTTTATCCTTCATTATTTTACAAATTATTTTTTCACTTATATCCCGTTTGCAGTAACCGTAAAGCAAGGCCTCAAGACTCATATACTGTATTGTTACTTGAAGGTCAAGCTGCCATACGTATCTTCAAGTGGTGTAGTCAGGCATAATAACCCATCACTAATAGCCCCGTTGATCAACTCCACCGCTCACCTCAACCCATTTTCGGTTATTCTAACTCCTCTTCCTTCTTCCTTAATGCATCATAACTATCACTGGTGAAAGTATGTGTTTCTTTGTTTATAGAAGTTGGTTTGATATCCTTTTCTGTGTCTGCTTTTGTTTTCAAGTAAGTCCCCAGCACGAGATGGCTGAGATAACCACAATAAACGATCGCACATTGTGATCCTCAGCAATCTATACCTTTTTTATGTTCGTTTCTAATACACTCCATGTAAAGTAAGTTACTACTTTAACAAAATATTGATCATATTTAATTGTGTGATATTAAGTTTTGTATATACTTGAATTTAAATTCATCCTAATAGTATATCGATTTCATTACATTTGATCACTAAAAGATAACAGTCCTTAAGATAATGATTAATTAGATAATGCAAAGTATAAAAAGAGATAACAGAGCCAAGACCGTCACATTTAACCAAGATGCTAAAGCTGAGTGGGCGCTGTGTTGTGTTGTGAGCGTTGTTGCTGTTTAAAGGCTGTTGAGCTGTTACTGACAGCCGGATGACGTCTGTTTGTTGCAGAAGGAGACGCGACAAACAAACGCCCACGTACCACCATCTCGGCGCGGCAGTTGGAGCAACTCAAACAGGCCTACAAAGAGAGCCCCAAACCCGCTCGCCACGTTAGGGAACAGCTCTCTCAGACGCTTGGCCTCGACATGAGAGTCGTGCAGGTCTGGTTCCAAAACAGGTAAAGAATCCCACCGCTGCCACCAGTTTTCTCATACTGTTCAGATAGGTTAGAGTTCTATCTCAGATGTTTAGCTTTGTCATGGGAAAAAGTTTAGCTTTCACATGGAAGATTAATTATGAGAGTGAAGGTGTGATTCCAAAATGGCTAGAAATTCCCATCACTGCCTCCATTTTTTTCATTTTAATCATTTAAAGCTTTCTTAGATCTCTAACCTTCACAAGGGTATTGTTTAAACTTGACAAAGGAGATGTATGTCTTTGACATGAGATAAAGTCTTGCACAGAGAAGTGATTAACATCGGCTACACAGCTACCTGACCCTGAAGGGGAAAGATGCCTTACAATAAGGTTTTAATCTTGTCATGGTGATGTTGGTTAACCTTGACACATAAGAGTGTTGGCATTGACTTTGTAACTGCCTTGCCTTGATATGAGGATGTTTTGCCTTGATATGGGAACTGCTTGGTCTTGCAATGAGATGTTTTGCCTGGTATAATAGATGTTTAGCTTTGGCGTGGAAGTTGAATGGATGTGATATGTTTACACTAACTTATGAATTCTGCAAATATTTGTACTAATTTTAACATATTATTGATGTATGTAATAATTTGTTTCCGATGTTTAACTTAGTCAGGGGACTTACTTAACTTTACTGAGACGTTGTTTAGCCGCTAAGGGACATGATTAACCTAACCGGTTAGTTGTTCAGCTATCAAGGGACTTGTTTAGCTTTACCTGTAAGTTGTTTAGCTGCAATGGTGTTGTTTAAGCCTTAGCATGCAAGGTTTTTGGCGTTTATAGGAGATAACTAACATTGATGTTAGACTAAGCTTTTTTTTTATTATTTTAAGCACAGGCTTCATTCTAAACCGAATAAGAGCTGCATGGGCAATACGGAGGATTTTCACCATTTACTCCTCTGGCCATTAAAGGCTATTAAGGCAGGGACAATAGACTGATAGCCTATCAGCCGTGAAAAGTATTGATGTGTCTATTCACATCTAATTAAATTAGAATGAGGAAGAGTAAGCTAAATGTGCACTTAAAAGTTGTTGTTTCCTGTTGAAGGGCTCAATAGGTCACCGGTGTCAATACAGTCGAATTTGGAGCGTAATGAGAGATTGTCCGTAACGGCTTCGGTGTTGCCACACGTGGTGCCCCAGTGTTGCCACCCGTGGTGCCCCAGTGTTGCCACCCGTGGTGCCCCAGTGTTGCCACCCGTGGTGCCCCAGTGTTGCCACCCGTGGTGCCCCAGTGTTGCCACCCGTGGTGCCCCAGTGTTGCCACCCGTGGTGCCCCAGTGTTGCCACCCGTGGTGCCCCAGTGTTGCCGCCCGTGGTGCCCCAGTGTTGCCACCCGTGGTGCCCCAGTGTTGCCACCCGTGGTGCCCCAGTGTTGCCACCCGTGGTGCCCCAGTGTTGCCACCCGTGGTGCCCCAGTGTTGCCACCCGTGGTGCCCCAGTGTTGCCACCCGTGGTGCCCCAGTGTTGCCGCCCGTGGTGCCCCAGTGTTGCCACCCGTGGTGCCCTGGTGTTGCCACCAGTGGTGCCCCAGTGTTGCCACCAGTGGTGCTCCGGTGTTGCCACCCGTGGTGCCCCGGTGTTGCCACCCGTGGTGCCCCAGTGTTGCCACCCGTGGTGCCCCAGTGTTGCCACCCGTGGTGCCCTGGTGTTGCCACCCGTGGTGCCTCAGTGTTGCCACCCGTGGTGCCTCGGTGTTGCCACCCGTGGTGCCCCGGTGTTGCCACCCGTGGTGCCTCAGTGTTGCCACCCGTGGTGCCCCAGTGTTGCCACCCGTGGTGCCCCGGTGTTGCCATCCGTGGTGCCTCGGTGTTGCCACCCGTGGTGCCCCGGTGTTGCCACCCGTGGTGCCTCAGTGTTGCCACCCGTGGTGCCTCGGTGTTGCCATCCGTGGTGCCCCGGTGTTGCCACCCGTGGTGCCCCGGTGTTGCCACCCGTGGTGCCCCGGTGTTGCCACCCGTGGTGTCCCAGTGTTGCCACCCGTGGTGCCCCAGTGTTGCCACCCGTGGTGTTCCAGTGTTGCCACCCGTGGTGCCCCGGTGTTGCCACCCGTGGTGCCCCAGTGTTGCCACCCGTGGTGTTCCAGTGTTGCCACCCGTGGTGTTCCAGTGTTGCCACCCGTGGTGTTCCAGTGTTGCCACCCGTGGTGCCCCGGTGTTGCCACCCGTGGTGCCCCGGTGTTGCCACCCGTGGTGCCCCAGTGTTGCCACCCGTGGTGTTCCAGTGTTGCCACCTGTGGTGCCCCGGTGTTGCCACCCGTGGTGCCCCGGTGTTGCCACCCGTGGTGCCCCGGTGTTGCCACCCGTGGTGTTGCCACCCGTGGTGCCCCAGTGTTGCCACCCGTGGTGCCACGGTGTTGCCGCCCGTGTTGCCCCGGTGTTGCCCCCCGTGGTGCCCCAGTGTTGCCACCCGTGGTGCCCCGGTGTTGCCACCCGTGGTGCCCCGGTGTTGCCACCCGTGGTGTTCCAGTGTTGCCACCCGTGGTGCCCCAGTGTTGCCACCCGTGGTGTCCCAGTGTTGCCACCCGTGGTGCCCCAGTGTTGCCACCCGTGGTGCCCCGGTGTTGCCACCCGTGGTGCCTCGGTGTTGCCACCCGTGGTGCCCCGGTGTTGCCACCCGTGGTGCCCCGGTGTTGCCACCCGTGGTGCCCCGGTGTTGCCACCCGTGGTGCCCCAGTGTTGCCACCGTTGGTGCCACGGTGTTGCCACCCGTGGTGCCCCGGTGTTGCCGCCCGTGTTGCCCCGGTGTTGCCACCCGTGGTGCCCCAGTGTTGCCACCCGTGGTGCCCCGGTGTTGCCACCCGTGGTGCCACGGTGT
>NW_025562851.1:0-2500 GCF_020424385.1 Procambarus clarkii | reverse complement strand
ATATCTATACACCGGAGTGTATAGACCTGGACTGTCAAGAGTGCCGTCGACACAGTTCGCAGCACCACACTGTAATGCCTTAAATTGGGCAGGAGAGAATTATCAGGGGGGGAAAGCGACAAGCCATTACGACTATATAGCACTGGGAATAGGGGTCAGGATAAGGATTTGGGATGAGCAATAATACAGTGCAATACTACATAAAAGTATAGGAGGACCTGTACTACTACTACTTATACTACTACTAGCAACTAGTAATACTTGGAGGACCTAAATGAAGAAATGGTCCCTCAAGTGGCTACTAGAGTTCAACTCTTAAGTGCAAAGTAATGAAGATGGGAACAGGAGGCCGAACACATGGAAGAGAAAAAGACTTGTGGGATCACACAGAAAGACTAGGGGGGGCGGGGGAAGGGGATATTACTGCCCAACCTGTTGAATCATGCCGCTGTTAAACCCTTCCTGCCACAGTGACCCTCGGGTTGAGAGGACACATGTGGTGTATGTGTCGGTGATACAGGCCTCGGCGGACACATGTGGTGTATGTGTTGACCATTATGTGAGACACGGCCCTCTCGCCGGAACCAATCAGGAAACAGTTCCCTTCGGCCGCCGGAACTTATCAGGAGACAGTTCCCTGCTACCGCCGGAGCCAATCAGGAGACAGTTCCCTGGGGCCGCCGGAACCAATCAGGAAACAGTTCCCTTTGGCCGCCGAAACCAATCAGGAGACAGTTCCCTTCGGCCGTCGGAGCCAATCAGGAGAGAGGAAATACCGGACAAATGCCGATGGATTGTTCCGAGCGGCAGGGGAAACCAGGCAGGAGGGGGGAGGGGGGGAGGAGTAAGGGGAGAATGGGAAGGGGGGAGATGGGGGCTAGGGATATACGAGGAGGGGGGGGGGTGAGAGAAAGAGGGAGTTGGGGGGGGGGGCAGGAGGTGAGGAAAAGCGAGACTGGAAGGTTAGGAGGGTAAGGAAAGTTAGGGACGGGGCGAGGGGAAACTTGCCCTACAGTGAGGTAGGGACAAGGGGGAGGGGATGGTACAGGCGAGGGAAAATTATAGGGAAAAAAGAGAAAGCGGGGAATAAAGGCAAATGAAAGGGCAAAAGGAAGACGTGGTTTATGGGGGGGGGTTATGGGGGATAGTGTGGTGGGGAGGGTTATGGGGGATAGTGTGGTGGGGGAGGGTTATGGGGATAGTGTGGTGTGGGGGGGGGTTATGGGGGATAGTGTGGTGGGGAGGGTTATGGTGGATAGTGTGGTGGGGGAGGGTTATGGGGGATAGTGTGGTGGGGGAGGGTTATGGGGGATAGTGGTGGGGGAGGGTTATGGGGGATAGTGTGGTGGGGGAGGGTTATGGGGGATAGTGTGGTGGGGGAGGGTTATGGGGGATAGTGGTGGGGGAGGGTTATGGGGGATAGTGTGGTGGGGGGAGGGTTATGGGGGATAGTGTGGTGGGGAGGGTTATGGGGGATAGTGTGGTGGGGGGATAGTGTGGTGGGGGAGGGTTATGGGGGATAGTGTGGTGGGGGGAGGGTTATGGGGGATAGTGTGGTGGGGGAGGGTTATGGGGGATAGTGTGGTGGGGGAGGGTTATGGGGGATAGTGTGGTGGGGGAGGGTTATGGGGGATAGTGTGGTGGGGGAGGGTTATGGGGGATAGTGGTGGGGGAGGGTTATGGGGATAGTGTGGTGGGGGAGGGTTATGGGGGATAGTGTGGTGGGGGAGGGTTATGGGGGATAGTGTGGTGGGGGATAGTGTGGTGGGGGAGGGTTATGGGGGATAGTGTGGTGGGGGAGGGTTATGGTGGATAGTGTGGTGGGGGAGGGTTATGGGGGATAGTGTGGTGGGGGGAAGGTTATGGGGGATAGTGTGGTGGGGAGGGTTATGGGGGATAGTGTGGTGGGGGGGATAGTGTGGTGGGGGAGGGTTATGGGGGATAGTGTGGTGTGGGGGGGTTATGGGGGATAGTGTGGTGGGGGAGGGTTATGGGGGATAGTGTGGTGGGGGGGGGTTATGGGGGATAGTGTGGTGGGGAGGGTTATGGGGGATAGTGTGGTGGGGGGGATAGTGTGGTGGGGGAGGGTTATGGGGGATAGTGTGGGTGGGGGGGGGGGATAGTGTGGTGGGGGGGGGTTATGGGGGATAGTGTGGTGTGGGGGGGGGGGGGAGGGTTATGGGGGATAGTGTGGTGGGGGAGGGTTATGGGGGATAGTGTGGTGTGGGGGGGGTTATGGGGGATAGTGTGGTGGGGGAGGGTTATGGGGGATAGTGTGGTGGGGGGGGTTATGGGGATAGTGTGGTGTGGGGGGGGGTTATGGGGGATAGTGTGGTGGGGGAGGGTTATGGGGGATAGTGTGGTGTGGGGGGGGTTATGGGGGATAGTGTGGTGTGGGGGGGGGTTATGGGGGATAGTGTGGTGGGGGAGGGTTATGGGGGATAGTGTGGGGGGGGGGGGGTGGGTGGGGGGGGTTATGGGGGATAGTGTGGTGTGGGGG